>JASTWF010001876.1:0-54104 GCA_030390025.1 Squalus acanthias | reverse complement strand
ACACAAACTGAAATTCCAGCATTTTTTTAAGGTTCCTTTCACTCAGCAAATCTTGTGTTTTATCTGTCTCGGCACAGACGTTAATAACTTCCATGTCGGTAAAACTTTAAATTTCTCTTTTTTTCCCATCTTTTTAAATCAGCATCTCAGCAGCTTTTCCTGGCTTTCCAAATCCCTGTGTTTTTCCTTCCTTTGCTGAGTTTTCAGGTTGGTTAGCCTGCAAATTAGATCTTTTTCCTTCTTTGGGCTCGATTTTGCCAGGCCCGAGGAGGCGGGATTGGAGGCGTGTGAGTTGTTAAAATCGCAAAAAATGGTGGGCGGGCCCGATCCTGCCTCCATCCCGCCTCCAAGCAATTTTCCCAAAAGCGTGTTTTCTGACCCCCTTTCCATCCCGCCTCCAAGAGGTGGGATAGGCCCTTAAGGCCCTTAACAACCACTTAATAGCCTCTATAATCCCTTTTTGAGAGGCCTTTCCGATTTTTAGTCATTCCCCCCATCCCTCATGCCTCCTCTGGAACACGCCAGGTAATGCTGGTGGCCTCACAAGTGGATTGCTTACGAACAGCTGCAGCTCCACCATTACAAAGGAGTTTTCACCAATGATCATTTGCAGGTGGCAGAACTTTGTTGTTTCAGGTCTGGGGGAACTTTTAGCAGGCATACTCAGTGTTGTGGAAGTTTGGAGCCTGACACCCATCTCCAGTGTGACCTCCTGGGAAACCCTTCTCCCCACCTTGACTAAGCGCTTCCTCAACTGAGGCATATATCAGAAGCATGGCGACCATTTAATTCCTTTCTTCCTGGACATCAGATTCAGATGACATCAGATTCGGATGAAGACCAGCCGCGGCAGCAGTAGAACCACGAGCAACAGCAGGAGCATCAACAGGAGCACCAAGCTGCTAGTCACCCACCTGAAGATGCACAGGCCAGAAGTCGCCAGAGCGTGACCATATTGCTGCCTGGGATGCAAGGGACGCACTCATGTTGGTCACATTTGCTTAGCCTGTACAATCAAACACTTTTGCCTCGCACCTTCTTACCAGAGCATCGACAATGGATAAGAACCTGCGGATTCCTATCACTCTGACCACCATACTGACAATTGCAAGTCGCTCTAAGCCCTCAATGTGGAAGTCCAATTTGCGAAATGACACAGGCCACAACTTCAACAGTTTGCCATCAGAATTTTTTATCACAACAAGCAACTGGTGGCATTTCAAAAATAAACACAACATAAAACCCAAGTGACTACCCTTGTGACTACTTGTGCATTATCTTCCTCTTACACGTGCTCCAACGTGGTGCTTCCCCTGTGGCTTCAGCAGATGTGGAGGCCCCTTGCTCACTTTCTTGCTGCTCCTGTCTCGACAGCTTTGGCGGCCGTCCTCTGGGGTTGCGAACCTGTGAGGGCTCGGCAACAGTCTGCTGCTCCTGCGGCTTTGCAGGGGATGAGACGTCTATCTCAGTTGGGTGGGGACTCTGGTGGGGCTCTGACCAAGGGCTCTGCAGTGGCATGGTTGTTTGAGCACTTGGAGAGGAGCACCCACTTCCTTGTTGTCTGCCACCAACATCCCTCTCATGGGTCAGCCCCACTTCAGAGCTAGCAAGTGGCTTGACAGCACCTTGCTGCACTTCAGGGGGGCCATGAGGACCCATTTCTGCACTGGAAGTCCTACTCCAGAGGACTTGCATGAAGGTCTGGTTTCTATGATCAGTAGCTGACCATCACTCCTTAAGAGATGCCAGTCTATTCTGAACCATGTCCATGGTTTCTACACTCTGGCGAATTAGCTCCTCCATGGCCGTAGAAATCCTCTCCTCTACTGTAGCCATCCTTTCCATGGAGGTTGCCATCCTTTCCGTGGTGATGCGTTCATGCGGCAATGCCTCCACAAAGGCTCTGCTCATGTTCGCGATGGACTCCTCCGTTCGCTCGACACTCGCAGCGACCCTGGAGACAAAACCTTCCAGAGACTCCCGCACCTGTTCCTGGAGTTCCAGCACCTCGTTCTGGATGGACCCGGAGGCACAGGGGAAACATGCAACTGAGCCGAGCTGGCAGAGTCCTGCGCCCTCTGACTAGGACTCTCCACTGCTGTTCCTGTCTCTGCCGTCTGCTGATGCTCACTTGTGAGCTGTGATACACCAGGTGCCAACACTACTCTATCTCGCGAAGGTCCCACCGAGGTGTGAGTGTCTGCGCTGGTGCTGGGTGCACTGAATTCTGCTGATGCTGCGCCCTCAGAGGTTGCAGCTTCCTCTGAGGTGTCTGGAAGCTCAAGCTCTTCCTTCTGGACAGTGGGGACGGGGGCTTTCGATGGTCCTGTGGGGGAGTAAAGGAAAGAGTTAGAGATGTGAGGTCAAGGTTACATGCACATTGAAAAGTGCAGATGATCATTAGTCAATCTGTTACAGCATCAGATTCATTATCAGTGACTCATGCAATGTCAATGAGAGAGATGCCAAACTATTCTGTCACCAGCTTGCTGCGATGCGCCCGCCTGTCCGTCCCCCACTTGGGAATCCTCCTCGATCCCAGCGATTTCCAGGGCTGCCTCCTCCCAGGCGGTGAGCTGGGCTACTGAGGGTGGCCCTCCTCCTGTCATGGCTCTTTCCCTCTTATTGTGGGCTCTCTTTTCCTGCAATGAGGGACACAAGTGGAGTTTGAGTGAGAATGAAGGAGTGAGTGTAGATAATCCATAGCATAGATGCTTAGAAGGATACAAAGGACCATCCCTGTGTGTTGAAAGTTGTTGTTGTCATGGCATCACAGTGATAGGGAGTGTGAGGGCTGCATGGTCGAATAGTTAAATGAATGTGATCTTCGAGAGAGAGGGAATGGGTAAAGGTGCAGGCATGTAAGTGTCAAGTGGCATGTGGAGGAAGAGGTTGGCAAAGCAGAGTGCTGGTGAGGAGAGGCGATGGGGATCAGATTGAGGGTGATGGGAAAGTCATACTCACTTTTCCTGTGCGGTGAAGATCATGAAACCTCTTCCTGCAATGCAGCCAGGTTCTGCGGCTCATCGAAATGGAGTTGACCTCCTGGGCCACTTGCAGCCACACAGCTTTTGTCTGCTGGGGTGGCTATTTTCTCCCTGAGGAAGGGAACAGCACCTCCTTATTACATCTGGCTCCGTGCACCAGAGCTTGGACGGAGGGCTCATCAAACCGAGGTGCACACTTTTGCTTGATCGTGGACATTGTCGGGAAATCAACACCTTCATACAATTTGCAAAGCCTTTGCAGTCTCCAGAGGAAGCAAGGCTGCTTGCAGGTCTTAAATCCAGCAGCATTGACGACGTCATCGGAGGCGACTTTCTGTATGAAAAGACTCAATGGGCTAGTGGTTCCCACACGCAGGAAATCAATTGCCCAATTAGGGGAAAATCCCACTTTTTCAGCACTTCACTGAGGAGTCGGGGTCCTGACACGCCCTAGCCCGCCCACACTGACAAAATCCAGCCCTTTATCTCTCCCTATCTCTCCTGCACTTTATGCTTAACCACCTGGCTATGTTTCTCTCTTAACTCGTGTTTTTTCTGATTCACACGTTCCTGAATAAAGTTTAGCACTTCTTCAAAGGGGACTCGGTCTCCTTTGGTTAAACGTTCCATCAATAATACCTATACTTCCTCCGCACAGCGCCTCTGTCTAACTTACTCTTATATGCATTAACAAAACTTTTACCAGCCATTTGGTGATTTTCCTAACAGACCTCTAACATCAATAACTATCGGCGCGCAATTCACGGGCACTCCCCACGAGGTTTATCCCTCCTCAAAAGCAGCAGCTGATCAGGAAGCTACTTCCAAGGTCCGATCTATTACACAATACTAGCAGCTTTGTCTTGTCCCATCTGGGGGGTGTCAATTTGTAAGATCTTAATGATCTCTCAGAGTTCTTGGACAAGACACCAATAGGCAGCAGCCAGTACGTTTGAGCAATAGATCAAGATTTATGAAGCTTACAGCGAAATCTCCTCCAAACTCCATCTTTGGATTGGCCCTTTAAATAATGGAGTTGAGTTCACATTATGTTGGTCCTCATCATGCTCGCTGCCACGCAATCAACGCCAAATCTGGAATTAAACTGATAATCAGCTGGCTGCGTTAACATGCCACTGACAGCTGTGCTGAACTTACTTCCTGGTTTCCTACATGAGATCGGACCTTGCCCCCGCTCCCAATGTGCCTCTGAGTTAATATCAGGTCATAGAATGATAGACACAGCACAGAAGGTGGCCATTCAGCCCATCATGCCTATGCCGGCCCTTTGAAAGAGCTATCCAATTAATCTGCGTAATTTGATTTCTCATCTTGCCTCTGGTTCTTTTGCTGTTTACCTTAAATCTGTGTCCTCTGGTTATCCACACTTCTCCCACTGAAAACAGATTCGCCTTATTTACTCTATCAAAATCTTTCTTGATTTTGAACACCTCTATCAAATCTGCCCTTAATCTTCACTGCTCTAAGGAGAACAACCCCAATTTTGCCAGTCTCTCGACGCAACTGAAGTCTTCCATCCCTGGTACCATTCTAGTAAATCGCCTCTGCACCCTTTCTAAGGCTTTGACATCCTTCCTAATGTGTGATACCCAGAATTGGCCACAATACTCCAGATGGGGCCTAACGAGTTTGTAGCGTATTTTGTATCATGTACTTGAAGAGAACTAATTTGCAGGGTTATGGGGGAAAAAGCTGGGGTGTGGGACTAAATTGAACAGCTCTTTCAAAGGCTCTTGGACAGGCACTATGGGCCGAGTGACCTCCTTCTGTGCTGTAAGATTCTATGATTCCTTGATTTTGTACTCTATGGGCTGGATTTTGTCAATGGGGATGTGATGGAGGCGGGACTCCCACTTTTTGGGTTGTAGACCCGCCTCCATCGACTTGTGGCCAATCCACTCGATTTTCCCTTGATTGACCTTGTTGAGCCCGCCCAGCGAGCTCAGCAGGCCAATTAAGGGCCACCCGGCAAGAGGTGACGTCACAGATTGACATTTCATCTGTCAAGAGCTTTTGACAGATGAAATATCAGCGTTTGACAGCTCCTTGAAGCTGTCAAACACTGACAATCTGTCCTCTAAGTTAATTCCTTCCTCTCAGGCTGATTCAGAGATCTCTGCAGAACAAAAAGCAGAGGCTGCAGCTTTTCACAGCTCAACGGCTATTCTGCTTTCTGTGCCGGTGAGATTTCTGACACCCGAGACCTGAAGGGCTGACACCTGCAGGAGGAAGTTAAGGTAAGTAAAACTTTTTCCCACACTTTACACTTACCTTACACACTTACCTCTGCAATCATACACCCATCACTCACCTGCCCACCGGACATATCGACCCCTCCAACCTCTGCAGACCCACGGTCCGCCTCGCTAAAATGGTGTGGTTCGGACCTGTCGGGAAGCCCACACTTCAGGGCTAAAAATAGGGATTAGGCAAAAAACTGCCTGTTAACTACCTGTTAACAGGCAGTTTATTGGCACTAATCCCCTTCCTGCCTCGGGGATGCGGGTCCCAGAACAGGTCGGGTACCCGCCTCCTGTGAAACTGGCATGGAGGCGGATTGGGGGTGGGATGGGTTCGGGACCTCCGAATCTGCAATTTTAACCCCCCACACGCCTCCAAACCTGCCTCCATGGGTTAATGAAAATTCTGCCCTATGTCTCTATTTAAAAAACCAAGGATCCCGTATGCTTTTTTAACAGCCTTCTCAACTTGTCCTGCCACCTTCAAAGACTTGCGTACTTACACGCGCTCTGTTCCTGCATCCTTTAAAATTGTACCATTTACTTTATGTTCCCCTCATCATTCTTCAGACCAAAATGATTCACTTCACATGTCTCTGCGTTAAATTTCATCTGTCATGTGTCTGCCCATTTCACCTGTCTTTTTATGTCCTCCTGAAGTCTGTTACTATCCTCTTCACTGTTAACTATATTTCCAAGTTTCATGTCATCTGCAAACATTGAAATGATGCTGTATATACCTACAAGCAGCTCAGTAATATATCTCAAAAAGACCAGTGCTCCAAACACCTCTGCACATTTCCCTCCAGTCTGAAAAACAACCGTTCTCCACTACTCTCTGCTTTCTGTCCCTCAGCTCATTTCATATCCACACAGCCACTGGCCCTTTAATCCCATGGGCTTCAATTTTGCGAAGAACTCGAATATGTGGTACTTTATCAAACTCCATTTGAAAGTCCATGTACACAACATCAACTGCATAACCCTCTTCAAACCTCTCCATTACTTTATCAAAGAACTCAATCAAGTTAGGCAAACTCGATTTGCCTTTAACAAATCTATGCTGCCTTTCATTTATTAGCCCATACTTTTCCAAATGCCAATTAGTTTTGTCCCGGATTATTGTCTCTAAAAGTTTCCCCACCACCAACGTTAGGATGACTGGCCTGTAGTTGCCGGGTTTATCCCTCTCCCCTTTTTTGAACAGGGGTGCAACATTTGCAATTCTCCAGTCCTCTGGCACTGCTCACATATCTAAGAAGGATTGGAAGATTGTGGCCAGAGCCTCCACAACTTCCTCCTTTACTTCCCTCAGCAACCTAGGATGCATTCCATCCGGACCGGGTGACTTTTCTACTTAGGACTTTTTCAGTTGATGTTGATTCCTAGAAATCCAATTGGTCCATCGGAATTGCATGACCCACAGCTCTGTTATTCTCCTGTCAATTTTGTTAGCCCATGGGATCATGTGATCCATATCATTAATACTGCTCTCATGATCTGATTGGTCTGTGGGAACATTTAACCTGCGGGAGGGGACTAACTGTTTTTTTTCTTTCAATAATGATAGTCACTCTGATTCTTTGTTTTCACAGGACCCTGCTCCCATCTCGTCCTCACCAGTCTGGGGCCGGCAATGTCGCCCTCAGGGGCTTCAGGCTGTTGGTCTCATATTCCCCGCCCTTCTTACTGTGTCTGGATTGTTTGTATATTTAAATTTTTAAATACAGCTGCACTGAGCAGGCTGCAAAGGATCAGGAACTCAGCTGCGTGGTCTTAGGGTGGGGTGTGAGTGGGAGTGATGTCCTGGAAGTGACCACCAACTTTAGACTAATGGCCCTGACCCCGGGATTGGGGGTGGTGTCAGTGTGAGGGCAGACTGGTGGGCGGGAAGTGCTGCCCAGCCAAGTTCCAGTAGCTCAGCAGCCTGACTAGAATTTCCAGTTCTAGGCGTTACCGATACTGAGATCAATTTACCATGGAGATGCCATTGAAGCATGTTGTATAAGTGGATTCCAGAGGAGGTGACTGAGCAATTTGGCGAGAAAACAGAGAGCAAAACAGTGGTGGTTAGTTTTGTTTACCAGGTTCCATTTCTAATTTCACATTCAGGAAACAAATAATCTGGATTCTCTCACCTCTGAGTTCACTGCCCTCCTATCCTCCCTTAATCTCTCCCTCCATATAACCTCCCCGACCCATATTCATGGTCACCCCCTCGACCTTGCCACCTCACCTGGCCTCGCTACTTCCACCATGTCAATCTCAGATAAGGCCATCTGTGATCACTTCCTTGTATTGCTCACCACCCACTTACCCCTTTCCCCTCCCAACTCCACTTCCTTCTGTGTCCACCCCTGGAAAAAACTTTCCCCAAGTCATTTACAACTGAACTTTCAAATTCTCAACTGTCTAGCCTTTGGCCCTCCATTCACCACGACATTTCTGCAGCTACTGATCTGCACAATCACACCCTCACCACCTTTGATGCCCTTGTCCCCATTTAAACCATTACTCTCTTTCACCCTAGTTGTTCTCCCTGGTATGGCCCGCATCGCCGCTCCATTAAGTACAAGGGATGCAGACTTGAATTTTATGGCGGACAACTGGCTTAGCTATTCATCGCCAGATCTGACTGTACCACATAAAGCACTATCGGTCCCTGCTCTCCTCTGCCAAAACTGCTCACTATTTCAGAATCATCCTGGAATGCAATGATAACCCCTGGATTCAATTCTCCACTACAAACAATATTCTTAAAACCCCAATCCCCTGCCTCTTCTAGCCTCACCTCCAACAAAAAGTATGAAGAGCTCGTGGACATCTTTATCACTAAGATTAAGACCATCCGTTTAGCTGCCTCTCTCGCTTCCCTCCCTTCACCTAGACCACCGGGCTAAATTGCCACTAAGGTTCCCCCTTGCCCTAGCCCTGAACTTACGGGGGCGATTTCCCAGCCCTGGGGAGGTGGCCATGGAGGCCAGACTGCCGGGAAAATGGCAGAATCTGGGTGTGGGTACCAATCCCGCCCCCAACCCACCTCTGTGCCATCTTCCCAGGAGGCGGGTACCCGAGCCACGCCAGGTCCCGCCTCCTCAAGGCGGGAAGGTGATTAGTGCCAATTAACTGCTTGTTAACAGGTAGTTAACAGGCAGTTTTTTGTCTAATCCCTATTTTGAGCCCTAAAGTGTGGGCTTCCCGACGGCTCCGAACCTCACCAGGATCAGGGAGGCGAGCCGTGGGTCTGCGGGGGTCGGAGCGGCCGAAAAGTGCGCTGTGCAGGTGAGTGATGAGTGCAAGTGTGGAGAGGTTAGTGTGTGAGGTGACTCTAAAGCGTTTTAATAAGATTACTTACCTTTGCTTCTTCCTCCAGGCTTCATCCCTTCAGGCTGCGGAGCTGCCTCATCTCAGCGGCAGAGAAAGAAGAATGGCCGCAGCATTCTTAAATGCAGCAGCCTTCTGCTTTCTGCTCAGGAAAGCTTTCTAAGTGAGTCTTGAGTAAAGGACTCAACTTCGAAAACAGATTGTCAGTGTTCACAGAGCTGTCAAACGATGACAATTAATCTGTCAAAAAATCTCGACAGATGAAACGTCATAGGCTGACGTTCTCTGTCACCGGCTTTCCCTTAATTGGTCGGCTAAGTCCACTGGGCGGGCTTAACAAGGTCAATCAAGGGAAAATAGCGTGGGTTGGCCGGACGTCAATGGAGGCGGGACTAAAACCTGACAAGCAGCAGTCCCGCCTCCATCACGTCCCCATTGATAAAATCACCGCCTCGATCTTTCTCTAGTTTCTCTCCATTTTCCCCTCATGCTCCCGTCGAGCTCAACCTGTCCATGAGACCCACCTCATGCTCTCTGCACCAAACTGATGATCTCCCAACTTCTATTCCTGGCTCCCATATGAATGCTGACGATACCCAGCTCTACCTCACCACCACCCTCTCTTGACCCCTCCACACTCTCTAATTGGTCACACTGCTTGTTCAACATCCAGCACTGGATGAGTCCAAATTTCCATCAACTAAATATTGGGAAGACCATCGGTCTCCGCCACAAACTCCATTCCCTAGCCACCAACTCTATCCCTCGTCCTAGCAACTATCTGAGGCTGTACCAGAGCGTTCAGAACCTTGGAGTTGTACTTGACCCTGAGATGAGCTCTCCACCACATATCCACTACATCACCAAGACCACTTACTTCCACCTCGGTAACATTACCCGACTCTGCCTCTGACTCAGCTCATCTGCTGCTGGAACCCTCATCCATGCCTTCGTTACCTCTAGAATTCACTATTCCAATGCTCTCCTGGTCGGGCTTCCATCTTCACCCTCCATAAACTTGAGTTCATCCGAATCTCTGCTGCCCGTATCCTAACTCGCACTAAGTCCCGTCCCAGTCCGGCAATGCCACAATTTTAAAATTCTCATCCATGTTTTCAAATCCCTCCATGGCCTCGCCCCTCCCTATCTCTGTAAACTCCTCCAGCCCTACAACCCTCTGAGAACTTTGCACTCCTCCAATTCTGGCCTCTTTTGTATCCCCAACTTTAATTGCTCCACAATTGGTGGCCATGCCTTCAGCTGCCTAGGTCCAAAGCTCAGTAATTCCCTCCCTAAACCTCTCTGCTTCTCTACCGCTTTTACCTTCCTCCAATCTGAATAACTGTCCTTTACCCCTACACTTTGTTTTCTATTTTTTAGCCAATTTGTTACCAATTCATCTATTTGTCCCCTAAGTCTACATGCCCTAAGCTTTATCATGAGCCTACCCTGTGGTACCTTAATGAAGGCCTTTTGAAAATCTAGGTATATGACATCTGCGGCATTACCCTTGTCTACACTTTCTGTTACCTCTTCACAGAATTCTATCAGGTTAGTGAGGCATGACTTAGCCTTTTGGAATCCATGTTGACTATTTTTATAATGGGCCAGAAATTCGGCTCTTGTCGGGTGAGTACGCGCTGTGTACTCACCCGAAAGGCCAACTGAAGTGACGGTTTTCTGCATGCACTGCGCATGCGCGGGAAACCCGAACTTCCGTTCCCCTGAAGGAAGGGGTTCAGAAGTCGAACGTGTGTGCGGGAGAGGCTGCGCGCACGCAGTGAACTTCGATTTTTTTTTCCATGTTTCTCCGGGAAGGTAAGTATGGAGAAGCTGCACTTTTAAAAAGGAGGCGCAAGGCCTGTTTTTAACAAGGTAAGTGGTTAATTAATTACAATTTAAACATTTTTTCAACAGGTTTATCTTTTTTAGATGCTTTAATGAAAGGTAAGTTAATTTTAGCACCGTTAAAAAGTATAATTAAATTTTTTTTAAATTTAAATTTTTGTTTAAAGTAGTTAATTTATGTAACTTATAGTTATTTTACAAATGTGATTTAAAAAAAAATATTTGAATTTTAAGTGTGGTTTTGGGGCCGATCTCTATTCATAGATTTGACAGGTCTTCCTGTCAAATCTATGAATGAAAATGCCCTGTTAGGATTGGCTCTCCATGGCCCACATGATCCCAGGGGACGCTTCGAACTAACTGCGCCCCTGGGATACGCAAGCACTGCGCACCGGCAGCTAGAGGAGGCCCAGGAGCCAAAGTCCTCGTGGGCCCAAAGCACAACGGCAGGCGTGGTAGGCAAGTACGCGCGCGATGTTTGCACCCGCAGGAAGCCGGAAAGCCGAATTTCTGGCCCATTTTTGGCCCAGAAATTCCGATCGCAGGCTTCCCGAGGGCGGAGGGCTGCGAGCTGGAAAAATCTGCGCCAAGACCGGAGGGCTCCCGGGAGGCGCAGAGTTCCACTGCTGGGCCTCTCCAAACTGCCGGTGCACAGGGCTCACATATCCCAGAGGCGCAGGCTGTTCGCAGCGTCCCTGAGATCACGTGGGCCATGGGGAGCCAATCAGAGAAGGGAATCTCCCTTCATACATTTGACAGGAAGACCTGTCAAATATATGAATAGAGATCACCCCCAAAACATAGTAAAACTTTAAATACATTATTTTTAAAAACCACATTTTTAAAATGACTAAATTACAATAAAAAACAAAAATTTTAGTTTTTGAAAAAAATAACTAAAGTTTTTAACGGGGCTAAAAATAAACTTACCTTTCTTTAAAGTATTTTTAAATGATAAATCAGTGGAAAAAACATTTTTGTAACTTTTTTTTCAACTCTTACCCTGGTAAAAGTAGCATCGTTCGCAGCAAATTACCCATCTGTCAGGAGAACAGCGACCACGTCACCACACAACCCTGCCACGGCAACCTCTGCAAGACATGCCAGATCATCAATACAGATACCGTCATCACACGTGAGGACACTACCCACCAGGTACATGGTACATACTCATGTGACTCGGCCAACGTTGTCTACCTGATACGTTGCAGGAAAGGATGCCCCAGAGCATGGTACATCGGCGAGACCATGCAGACACTGAGACAACGTATAAACGGATACCGCGCAACAATCGCCAGGCAGGATTGTTACCTCCCAGTCGGGGAACACTTCAGCAGTCAAGGACATTCAGCCTCGGATCTGCAGGTTAGCGTTCTCCAAGGCGGCCTTCGAGACACACGACAACGCAAAATCATCGAGCAGAAACTGATAGCCAAGTTCCGCACCCATGAGGACAGCCTCAATAGGAATATCTGGTACATGTCACGCTACAGAACGTGACTCGACATCGTTGTCTGTCTTTCCAGTTTAAAAAAAAACACAAAAAAAAACAAAACAAAAAAAAAACGGCAGGATTTGACACGTTGGACCCCCTGTGATCCATCTCATTGTCTTGGCTGTGCTCTGGTGTGTCTTTGAAGTAATGCTTCCCTGAAAGATTGTATCTCTGCAGTTTCTGTGTTTATATACTGTGTAATATTGTAGATTCCTAAATTGCACCTTTACCTGACGAAGGGGCGACAGCTCCGAGAAGCTTGTAATTTTAAATAAATCTGTTGGAATATAACCTGGTGTTGTGCGACTTCTCATTTTGGTAAAAGTAGGCGTTACGCCTGCTTTTACCAGGTGCAAGAATTGTAAGTGTTTTCTGCGGGCAGAGGGTCTCCAAAAAACGGAAATCTCCACCCGCAGAGGCCCTTCTCCCAGGCAGACGAAGGATCTGTCAAGAGCTTTCTTGACAGATCGGAAATGCCGGTTTCCAGCGCATGCGCAGTGCATGCTCGAAACCGGCAATTCCGATGTCCCTACGGGTGGGTACACAACGCGTACACACCCGTAGGGATAGGAATTTCTGCACCAATGTAAATCCTGTCTGCACCTAGGCCTGGAGTTCCTGCTGACTATTGGCTAATTTTACACAGAATTATATAGAAAGTACAGCACAGAAACAGGCCATTTGGCCCAACTGCTCCATGCTGTTGTTTAAGGAGATCAGAAATTTTGGGCTGGTATTGGGCAGAGCGGGTGGTAAATGGGGCGGGGATCTGTTATGTTGAAACTTTTCAGATCCCAATTATCCACCACCATCTCCTGTCGACGTCTAAAGTGCCAATCCCTTGGTGATGTCATTTGTCAAGTCTCTGTCCTTACTACCTCTTCCGCACTCAGAAGCAATTGGTCTCACATAAAGCAGCATCCAGGATTACTCGGCACAGGTACATTTAGAGAGCTAAGCGCACATTTCAATGCCTTACAGAAGTTTGGGGGAGGGTGGGCTTTGCACCTTCCAACTACCATCTGCCTGCCCACTATTTGCCCTTGTCCAGTCAATTTTCCCTCTCCCCATTTGGACAGGGCAGAATGGGTTTCTGATCAGAGGTTCGACTCTACCTCTGCTTCCTGGTTGAAGAGGAGCAACAGAGGGAGTCCAGGCTGGACAGGCTGTGCCACTAACTTCAACACCTGTGGATACAGGCAGAGGTTCTCATCCCTGCACTGTCCGAGTTGCCGTCTTTCAGATGAGATGTTAAAGTGAGGCCCCGATTGCCCTCTCAGGTGGGTGTAAAAGATCCCATGGCACTATTTCGAAGAAGAGCAGGTTCAGGCCAAGACTGAAGCCTGCATCTCTGAAGGTGAACAGAATTTTTTATTCAAAATGTCCCCTTTACAAAGGGAGTCATGGGTGGCTTTTACCTTTCTCAGGGTGTCCAGCTCCCGTTCCCAACTGGCCACTTGTGCCACACTAAATATCTTCTTCTGAAGGTGTGTGACCCCCTGACCTCCCCCAGTGCTAAAGACACGCTGTTTGTGGCCGACCCCCCCATGAACTTTGACACTTATGACAGGTTGCGCCTAGCTGTACATTTTGGGTCCAAGGAATCTTTTGTCTTAATTAATTCTTGATCAACAGAACATTACCCCTGCTTTCATACAGCCTATCTCCACTCTGCCATTTTAAACTTAATTATAATAAAAAACTACCAAGACAAAAATAAGGCAACTGACATATCCTAGTATTGAACCCTTGTTTGGTAGAGAACAGGTGCTATCAGCAATGGTGAGTGTAGAATTCGCAATATATCGCGATTTTATTAATAAGGAGAAAACACAGAGTCTCGTTCAAACAGCTTTTATTTCAGCAGAATGCTGCCAGGTTTTTCAAAGTGGACACAAGCAGCCTGTAAAATGGCCGCCGCACCTCGTGACAGAACATTCTAGACTTTTCGACAGGCAGACAAGATGGCGTTCCAATAAACATTTGTGCAAGATCGATTAAGATTCAGCACAGTGAAGATAATACACGAGACATTATGGGTTTGCAGTATACACATAAATACTGAAATCGGTCTCCCAGGTACAAATGAAAGCCATTGTACCGAGTAATCAAGGGCCCATCCAAAAGACATTAATATGTAAAATCCCAACGACTCTACGATGAGAGAGCCGTTAGCAGGTAGTTATACAAAACACTTGGAAGCCCCAAAACCCCTCCAGGGAGAACACCGACCGATTTAACAATGGGAGAAATATTAACAGGTACTCAGGCATTTACGAGTAGCCCCGAAACCCATTAAGAACGGAGATCACCCATACAAGACATTTGAGCACCATACCCTAAACAAAAGAAAGGACATTAAGGTTGGGCGGGAAACGGAAGATTTTGCACTATAATTGCAGGCTCCAAACCGTCCATCTTTCTCTTATCCTCGTGGCTGCTCCTGTGCTCTTATTCTCTTATCCGATCGACTCTTATCCTCGTGGCTGCTCCTGTGTTTTGACTCGTAGTCGGGTTCCTGCTTGCCTGGTGCCTCTTTGAAAAAGACTGTTGAACTTTCTGATCCGTTCGGATCTACCTCGTGTCGCGTAACGAAGACCTATGTTGGTAACTGGCAGCGGAACCAAAGGCCCGAGATGAGATGAGATGAGATGAGATGAGATGAGAAGAGAGGAAGACCATACTCATCGCCACGGTCAGTAAATCCCGACCGCGCCTGTAGGTCGAATAGCCAAGTTTTCCTTGCCAGGGAGACTTCTTCGAACTTGCAAGAACGGTTCATCATCGATGATATTGACTAATCTGTGAACCCTGCTCGGAAAAGTACCTGTTAAACCAACCAACACAGGTCTTCATCACAGCAGACGGTCCAGCCTGCTAGCCGGAGCAGAAGCAAGTAAACAAGTGGGACCAGGAGATCTCCTGACCGACACGTGGGTGCTGCGGTGAAAAACATCCGATCAGCTATTCGGAATTTCTCCGAGTTATCACGAGTAGTGAGCATGAGTCTCGAAATCCTACGAATCCAGTTAGGATAGATATTGATAGGGGAGGGTTTAAGTATTAAGGATACCTGTAATGTGTGCCCCTATTTACGGTGTGTCGTTCGTTCCTCGTTTCCCTAGGATCAGCTATATAACTGCTTGTAAGATTGTACTGTCATTAATCTGTGCTTATGACATGTATTTCATAATCTTAAATATCATGCAATAAAAATTTTCCATTTCGTACCATTCAACCGAGTCTACATGAGTTTCATCTCCATTACTGCTCTCGCATCTAAGTCCAGTGTCTAGAACCGTAAGGGCGAGTGATTCGAACCACTCACAGGTGTGTCTAGTGCTCTCAGACTGGCTGGAGACCAGAACAGGCAACAAGGCCTAGACCCGCACTGACATACAGGCTGCACAGAGCCGCGTGAATCTCACAGGCTGCGAGACACGCAGGGTCAGAATCCCTTACAGTGAGCAGCATCATTCACCTACAATCTGTGACTACATTGGCACTACCCTGCTGACCACGCCAAGGACATGACCAGAAAATGGGGTTCCATCAGTTGAAGGTTTGGATCTTCAATAGCAACTCTTTGCCTCTTTGCAATCCAATTGCTGAATTGATAAAAGCAAAGCCTCAGTCATCAACAAACTAAGGTAGCATCAGATGAACAGCAGGTCAGTCTTCAAGGTAAGAGTACTAGAGAAAGAGCAGGATATCCTCAGTTCGGTGAATGTACAATATGGCGGATCAGAATTTGAGAATGTGTGTAGTTCCCTCTTGAGGTGCAGGCAATGCTAGACCCCACTGAATGACTAGGTGACTCCTTCCTCCAGGGGTAATGCTGCCACAAGGTAATCACACTGCCCAGTCAACCATACATGACCTATTGAGGAAGTCAACAATCGTATCACATTGTGTCTCTCACTCCAACTGTTGCTATGCACTTTTGTGCGAATGTGTAAGTTTTCCAGAACATCCCAGCAGTCACCTCTGGATTTGTAGGGGGTGGTGGTTTGTGTCAGCTTTACCTCTGACTTCTGAGCGGTTTGAATCGCTCCCACTCCCTTGGTTCTCGACCTTGGACTTATTTGGGGGTTGTGACAAAAGGTGCAGCAGACAACTGAGTATGATGAAAAAAAACTTCAATCTTTATTCAAAAGGTAAAACACAAATGACAACACTCTTAACACTCTAAAGGTGGGGAACACTTCGGTACAAGCGAGTGAAATGACAGCAGAACAATACTTCACCCCTCCCAACTCCACTTTTCTAGCTAAGTTAGGTTTTGAAGGACCAGGGATAATGCTCACCAATCCTTAGACAGTTGGGCTAAATCACAGTTTTGGGGTTCGCTGTTTATGGCGGTTAGTATCTGCCGTACCCCGTACGCGGTAGAGGACTTCACCTGCGTCTCTGGTCAGTCTTCGCGAGTCCGCTGATGCGGTTGTTGTGCGTTTTGGATCTATCAGGTGAGTACCCAATTTCCTTTGGTTAGGAGTAGGGTTTAGAGTCTTTTGGCAGAAATCTTACCCAGGGGTAAGTCAGGAGTAGTTTGTAGTGTGGAAACTTTACGGTTCTTCGGGTTTTCTTTCCTTGAGTTGGTCTTTGTTGGTCGCGGTGGCCTGCTATTACCCGGTCAGTTGGGGGTAATGTGCGGTTGTTGGTTTCGTGAGGCCTTTGGTTTCCGCGATGGCTTTAGGTCTTGCCTATTGTGTCGGGCGACCTTGTGGAGCCGTCGATGTCTTCTTGCTGCTTGTTGCTCCGGGTGACTGTGTTGGGACCGTTGTTGGAGGTCCGTCGAGGTGGTACCTTCACGGGCTGGACTCAGGTGTGTCTGAGTGGTGAGCGATGCCGACTCGCTTCCAGCTCGGTTTGCCTTCTTCTTGGTTTCTTCTTCCACCGGTTGCGACTGACTGACTTTGAACTGCTTAACGGGCCTTCAATTATACTAAATTGAAGTGGCCTTATCTACCCGCCAAATCTACTCAGTTCATTGTCTGGGTTTTGGCGGGCTCGTAAATCGGTAATGACTTACTAGCGCGTTAACTGGTTTTTTAACAGGCCGTCAATCTCACCCATTGAACATGGCCTTATCTACCCGCCAAATCTACTCAGTTCATTGTCTGTTTTTTTGGCGGGCCTGTTACCAGTAACTGCTCTGTAAGTGTCAAATGGGTTTTGGGATGGTTTGCATCCTGTCGATCTCCTTGGCTGATCACTGGTGATTGGTTTCGTGTTTTGGGTTTCTAGGCTGGACTCGGTCTTTTCTATAGAATGGTCCTGAGTGGTTGGTATTATGCATGTTTTCTGATGGGCCCTGTAATCGGTTTGATGGGGCCTGTTATTTTGGGTGGGACTGTCTTCTCCCAGGCTCTATTGTTCAAATGTTAATGTCTGCTGGGCTTGAGTGGGGTCATCCCGGTTCCCCAGACAGTGCAATTAACTGCAATAGCCAAACTGCTCTGACAGAGGTCTCTCCACCTCCTGTGCAGCCTTTTCTCCCTTACAGGTCCAGACATGTATTTTAAAATCCCCAAACTTGGTTTTTGGTCTTAAATTTCTTAGGTTAGGCCCAAATGCATTTTTATCACTCTGAGGTAGTTCCAAAGTCCTTTTTCCTTAGGTTTTGTGGATCTGTAAAATTTGGAAATCTTACAGGTTAGAGGTGGATACGATGCCTGTCCAGTGCCGGAAAATACATCCTGGGGCCTGGAAGCATACAGTAACCAGAAAGGTTTTTGTTTCTTACCCGTTTTCTCTGCTATTTGTTTCCCTTCCCTCCTCTCCTAAAAGGTGTTGACTCCCTAGTGGGGTACAGTGCCATGGGCACTGGTCGCCCTCCAGTGCCTCACCCAGGTGTCCATTATTGATGTGGAGAGCATCAACTGTAGCAGGGTATTTGACTATGTGGGACACCACACCAATGTCCTGTCTTGTCTTCCTACAACAGCCAACCACATGCACTTCCCTTACTTTCCAAACTTAGAGAACTAGTAAAAACTGATCAAAACTTTAAAAAAAACCTGACCCAGCCCTCAAGAAAGATGTGAACTCCAAAATGTTATTAACAACTTATTTGGTGAATTTTCAAGTATTTTGGATTCTATAATGAGCTCGGTCATTGAATTTTCTTTTAATATTTGGACCAAAAAGGAAGGAACCTTTGTTCTATTTTATTGCAAATTACTCTCTATTTCCATTTTGGGAATTGATTAACTTTTTTGCTGTTTAAAACTTCTTTTTCTCATCAGCAGCATAATATCAATTACTAGGAGGAATAAAACAGTTTCATTGAATTTTACTTTTTCATTAAAAAATTGCTGAATAAATAAATGATGGATTGGAAACAATCCTCATTGGCAGAGGATCATTCCAGTCTGGGTTCCAGGAGGCAAGTCTCATTGGTGTGTATGACTTCTGTTGGCAAAATCTGTGTCTGTAATGATAAAGTTTTAATTATTTTGAATCTCTTTTATCCTCTTAGCTTTCCTCCCTCTACTGAGCCTTCCTTTAGCCGAGATGACGACAGTCTCCATGAAATGGAATTCTTCTCAGCTTTTACCCACGCTGCTCTGTGTTGACCAAGATGAAATGTATGAATTGCCGTTCACCAAATGGTGGCAAGTGGCCATAAACATAACCGACTGCCAGAAAATATCTTGCAGGTTTTTCCCATCATGTTCTGCACCGCACTAACTGTCCGCATTCTCACAGATCAACAACACAAATCAAATCTTAGCCACAGTTTCATTTATTGGTTATTTTAATATTCAATCTCTGATATTACAATTACAATTGAAATCTCTGTTTGGAAAATCAGTGTCTGCAGCCATTGTGTTTTATTCTTTTTAACCCATTTTAACGTATTTTTATAACCTTTAGCCGTCCTCCCTCTACTGCGTTTCCCTTCACCGAGATGGTGACAGTCTCTGGAGAATGGACTTTCCCGGGTATTGTCCAAGCTGCTCTGTGTTGGCCAATGAGGGACTCAGAAGGTTTGATGAAGAGCTGGTGCAGCTGACAAGTTACAGGGCAGGGAGACTCCCAGTGACAGAGGCTGAGATCCGAATGAACGCTCTGGATGGGAGTCCAGTCGTCTGTCAGCAAAGCTTCAGAACAACAGAATCAAGCTGATGATCTATTTGAAGGACCCGCAGTGGTCGTTGGCCCTTTCTCAGCTGTCACAGATGGAAAGCCTTTCACCCAATGGGGGAACTTTTGTGAAGAGGCAGCAAGTGAAAGATCGGTCGGCAGTGTGGTTTTCTTACTCCCTCTATGGGCTGGATTGGATATTTTTTTATACTGTCAATACCATAAAAAGAGTATAAGTCACATGCTCAGAGTGCACTGAAGCTTATGGCACCTCCAGCTATAATGCTTTGCATGCATTGCTGTTAAAAGACCCAAAACATATGATGATCATAATAAAACACATTGTTCATATATATTTAGAGATCAGTGTCTGTCTATTTGTCCAGTTTAATTGATTGCATAAGAACTTCCTGGGGGCGATTTTAAAGCTACCCACTTGGCAGAAACTGGGCTAAGGAATGTGGCGGGGTCCTCACTGACACATGTCTCATGATGTCATCGAGCCCCGGCTGCGATGTCAACTCTGCCCTGAGCGGTGGAAGCCGCTGCAGCTTTTCCAACAGGCCGAAGCAGCTCTGAACAGAACCAGGATGTCAAAGGGTAAGTGTTTTACTTTCCTTTGTGCAGGAAAGCCCCGCCAGGCCCCAAAATGAAAGTTTAGGCCTCCCCTGCCCCGGACACCCCACGTTTCCACTTCTGTCCCCCGGGATCATCCCAGAACCTCCTTCAACGCACCTACCTGAACGCTGTACGGGCAGGAAGTGGACTGGCGGCACAATAATGAGGTTCAGGATAGAAATACCCTCGGGCCCGATATCTGCAGCAACGGGTGAGTTTCCCACTCCCCTCGCCACTCACCCACCCAAAACCCATCTGGAGTTAAAATCGGGCACATGTAATGTTTAATATTGTTTAAAAACATACCCTATAATTCATAAACAACTATTGTGGCTCTGTCCCATTGGCTCAATTAACAAATTTATGTACAAAATTATGAGGGGCATAGATAGGGTAGATAGAAAGGAACTTTTCCCCTTAGTAGAGGGGTCAATAACCAGGGGGGCATAGTTTCAAGGTAAGGGGCAGGAGGTTTAGAGGGGATTTGATGAAAAACTTTTTCACCCAGAGGGTGGTTGGAATCTGGAACTCACTGCCTGAAAGGGTGGTAGAGGCAGGAACCCTCACAACATTCAAGAAGCATTTAGATGAGCACTTGAAACGCCACAGCATACAAGGCTACAGACCAACTGCTGGAAAATGGGATTAGAATAGACAGGGCTTGATGGCCGGCGCGGACACGGTGGGCCAAAGGGCCTCTTTCTGTGCTGTATAACTCTATGACTCTATGACTCTATGAACTCTCATTCCCCAAAACCCACATTATTTTGTTTCTTTCCATACATAGCAAAAGGTCAAAGGATACAGAAACAAATCCTATTTGCTTAGTGCACCAGTGGTGTTAATATTCTTGAATAAAGCACAGGGATTTAGAATAATTACAATAAGATTATCGTTTGAAAATTATACACACGAGTAAAATGCTCATTTGAAAGAAAGTGCCAGCAGAATATAATAAGTGAAGCGTGTACCCGACCAAACCTGCTCATAGATCAGAGAGTATTAATACATCCTTCAAATGCTTAGTTTTAGCTGGGAAAGTCAGCGTTGCCTAGACAAAAAGGCATAATTCACAAAGAGCACTTAGCTATTCTTCATTGTCACAATCAAACTCCAAGGCCCTTTCAAAGCACTCAATAGCTTCACACTTCTCCCCGTCCAGCAGGTGCAGGAAACCAAGAACACGAAAGGCCTCACTGTCTCTGGAATTCTTGCAAAGTCGTCTTTCTGCTAACATCTCCAAGTTTTTGCGACACTTCGTCCGTTCTATTGAGTCATATTTGACTTTCATTCCTTCCAGAAAATGGGTGACAGCCTTTGATTCAGATCTTTTGTGATTCAGTTCAAATAACCCAGCCAGTAAACAAATTGCCTGCTTATTTTCTGGACGAATATTTTCTAATTTCAGTAGATTGCTGTAGATCTCCTCTGCTTTGGGATATTCACTGTTTAAAGAACAGATTCTTGCAAAATCCAGTTGTACCGTAATAGAAGTCAATGGGCGGTGCTCAAATGCCTTTTCAAAATGGTACTTGCATTTATTGATCAACTCAGCTTTCTGTTGAAAAGCAGGATTGTGGGGGTTTCTGCAGCCTGGATTGTTGTTCAGTTGAAATACATTATTTCTGTAACACTGACCTATTTGGTGGTGTAAGAAGGTAGAGTTTGGGGTAATTTCTAATGCTTTCTTCAACAGCTCCACAGCTTTTTCCACATCTCCTTTCATTCTGTAAAATGTTGCTGCAAAACGAGTTACATATGTAAGGTCAGGGGAGTTCTGCAATGCTTGTTCAACTAATGTGAGAGCTTCCTCCTTATGATTGAACTCTTGTAGTTTTAGAGCCAACAGCACCATGGCTACAGAGTCATCTGGATCAAGCTCCAGCACACGTCGCAACTGCTGCATTGATTGACTGCGTTCACCACTCTCTGGGGTACCAGAAAACCCTTCCAGACGAAACAGAGCAGTCGCATAACCAGCATTCCATTCAGTGTCATCAGGATCTTCCTCCAGAGCTTTCTCAAAACATTCCTTTGCCTCTTCATAGTATTCAGCAGCAGAACTCAACAGTGTCCAACCCTTCTCCCCGTATACTTCAGGTATCAGTGCTGTATACCGAGAGCCATTATTAAATAGTTTACAGATCATCTCCAGCTTGTCGAGGTAGGACTGGGCCTCTGTCAGTTGTCCCATGTGATAATATACCCAGGCATAGTTTCCATAGGTGATGATGCTTCTTCTTTCAAATTCATGTTCATGATTCTCCCTTCGAATCTTTTCAGCTTCCTTTAAGTTTTGAATTGCTTCTTCACAGTTGCCTTGCAGACAGTTAACACAAGCGAGATGGTTGTGTGGCATGGCCTGATATTTCACACCAGCCTGTATTAAATCTTGCAATCTTTGCTTCATATTGTCCAAGTCAATGTTTTCTTTCTGTGGGCCCCACGTGAAGTGACATTGAAGCTGATCGAGCTTCTCTTTCAACAAATCCTTCTGTGCATTGCTGCAAGAGAACAAAATTCATCAAAATTCATCTCAGACTAGCTGAGACACGCCCTCCCCACCGGTTTCTTTAACTAAGGCCTTCTCCCGACTCCTGGACCTATTTGACCAGAGCAATCCTCTTTCTCACCCCAGGCTGTCTGGTTACAGCTCACTCACAGACTTTTAAATATAATTAAGAGGGTTACAGGTCAAATATAATTCAGGTTATCATTGCATACAGTTGATGATTACAAACTTCTACATTTAATTCTTACACATGATTCTAAATGCATTGCTGATGATTAAAAGATAATAATGATTATAAGATATTAAAACAAGTATTCTGAAAAATCCATTAATCCGTGATAATCTTACAATTTACACCTGTCTCCTTCATGCTAGTTGATGTACTAGCTCCTTGCCATTTCGTCTTCTCATCCAATGCACAGCAACACCTCAACCACCCCCACTCCAATGATATGAACAGGAGCATTGGTTGAAGTATTCAGGCTGCCTTTTGGTTCGCCCATTACACCTCCTTCTCATTCTTGTATTACATTCTAAAATTGGAGTCTACTCACTAAAAAGGCCAGTGATAATTTTAAATGCTCTTCCTCTCATATTGACAGTCCAAGTAACTCTTTACTTAACAGGATCGCCAACCTGGTCCTCCACAGGGACCCTGCTGACTGTGAGCCAGATCATTCCCTACTCCAACATGAAGAAGGAGAACCTGTCCTCAGAGCTGAAAAGAAGGCCCATCACAAAGGTATCCTCAGCATTCTGAAAGACCATGTTTCATGAACTGACTCTTACCCTGCTGAAAATCTTCCACCGTGCCAACCTCCAGGTGAAGTGTTAAACCAGGGCAGCATCTGCCTGTTCCAGTGGTTCAGGTGGACGTTAAAGATTCTATCAAACTATTTGAAGAAAAGCAGGGAGTTGTACTTTCCAACATTCTTCCCTCAAGCAATACCACCAAAAACAGATTGGGTGGTCTTTCATCTCATTGCTATTTTTGGGAACTTGCTGTGTGCTGAGCCTCTGAGCGCATATCATCTCCATCGCAAACACTGTCTACATCCACCTCTGTAACACTGCCTGATTCACCCCTGCCTCAGCCCAGCTGCTGTTGAAACCTTATCCATGCTTTTTTCACCACCAGACTTGATTACTCCAATCCTTTCCTGGCCAGCTTCCCATCCTCTACCCTTCAGAAACTTCAGCTCATCTAAAAATCTAATAGCTGCCCCAAGTCCTGCTCACCCATCCTTGTGTTCACTGACCTACATTGGGTCCCGGTCCACCAATATCACAAATTTAAAATTCTCATCCTGGTGTTCGATTCTCTTCACGGCCTCACCCCTCCCTATCTCGATAAACTCCTTCAGCCCTAAAACCCACCGAGAATTCTGTGTTCCTCTAACTCTGCAGTTGTGTTCATCTCCCTCTTCACACCACAATTGGCGGCCGTGCCATCAGCCCAGACAGGCCCAAAACTCTGGAATTCCCTCGTCAATACTCTCCACCTCAATCTCCGCTGTTAAATTCTCCTTAAAATCTACCCACCCCTCTGATTATCTCCTTCTTTGTCTCGGTGTCAATTGTTGTCTGATTACGTTGCTGTGAAGCGCCTTGGGATCTTTTATTACGTTAAAGGCGCTATATAAATGCAAGTTGTCATAAATCGCAAGTAACAACTCAGGAAGTACTACTGGGCGGCCAGCTGGGGCGCCGTCCAGGGAGTATAAATACTCAGGCATGGGCCCACCTTGGGCAGATACAATCTGGAAACAGGAAGCTAGTGACTGCTAACTAGACCTCCATGTTTTGTTACAAGTTGATCAAAGCCTTGCTTTATGTTCAAGTGCGTAGTGAGTCTTTATTACGTCACAAGTTGTTGTTGTAGTGCAAACTGAACTGTCACATTTTCCTACGAAACAACAGTGACTGCACTTCAAAATAATTCACTGAATGTGAAGCACTTTGGGACATTTCTGAACTAGGTTCATTCCCCATCCCAGTTCATGCTGTACTCTCCCTTTGCTTTATAGTCCAGATTGCTTTAGTTTGGATATATGAAAGTGCTGAAAATCACTGTTTTACATTAGTAGATCCCTTCTAGATTGCCATGGAATGCAAAGTAAAACTTTCTCTCTTCAAAGTCTGCAGACAGCCTGAGGGCACTTACACAATACGCCTTTCCACGACAGCATAAAATTCAAGTTTAACTTTTTACTTTCAACAAAGCCCGAGTGGAAACTAATTATTACCTGATATAATATTATAAACAGATTTGCCTTTGCCTCATTACTTCTGACTATCACCAGTCTTGGTGCAGCAGTATACCCTTATCTGAATGTCTCACTGTGAACAAATAATCCCAGCTCTCTGCAATACAACTGCTTTGGAATGTGTGCTACTTTACTTGTGAAAGCAAGCTCGTTGAACAATAGTCTGCACGTAAATTTAAATACAGGAGGAATTCCAATGATCTTTACCTCATCATGCTGATCGGATGGAAAATGCGTTGATTTCCTTTTTCAGCTTCAACTGTACTTCCAATGGTGAGTTGATCAAGAAGAGTGTTTGGTGTGTTGTATACCTGCTCATTTATACTGTCCAGTTATTTAGTGCTATAAATAATTTCCTCAATGTAAATAGAAACTAAAACTAGAAAACGAAACTTGGAACCTAAGTTTATTTCCAAGAAAATATGCTGCCAGCACAGTAACATTGTGTGCTGTCACAGAACTCCACAGAGCCCATTATAAACAGAGGCCAGTTTAGCAACTGAAAAAGACCACTTGGCCAAAATGGCCAACATGTTAGGTTGATCTCAACCCTGCCTGTTCACCATATCCCTCAGTCACCTCCAGTTGTCTTTTGAAACCTCTTATATTATTTGCTTCAATTGCATTTCCCTGATAACTTGCTCCATATTTCTCTTACCCTTTATACGGCTGAGTCCAATTACTTTGCTGGATGAATGGCTGAAGCATTGGCAGCCTTGAGGATGTCAGTCAATGTTCCCTCTCATTTTTATTTCGGGTGCGCGGCCCCTTTAACGGGCTGTGCGGCGCATTCAAGTTTTCACACAGGCGCGTATTTTTCCATTTAAAAGACGGTGAGCGGCCTGTGCGCGACCTCCAGACCGCTGCATGATCACGCAGTTTAACGGGAGCATTAACAGGAAGATTGTTGGAAACTGGGGGTTTGGAAGCCCCATAGAGGGTGGTATAGGCTGTCTGGTGTCAGATGGCAGAGACACTGGGGGATTACCATGCACCCGTTCAATGTGATGCAGGCAGCACGCCAACTGCTTGCTGCCTGCTGATTAACATGATTGCAGCGTGCAGTCAGTGCTAACCTCACATAGATTGGCTGCACGCATTAGCAGCAGGCAAAAAATCGCACCTTGCTAGCACCAGTTAAAGGTAGACTGCACTGCTTAAAGCTAGCTTGCACCTCTCAAAGGGGAGGTGCATTGTGGCTGGACCAGGCGCTGGATGTCGATCTACAACTGATTCTGATCTGAGAAATACTCAGTAATGGCTCTACTTGGGTGAGAGCGGGCTCCAAGTTTTTCTAATGCTGCACTGGAGGCCTTGGTGGAGGAGGAGAGATGTCCAGATCCACAGGGGGCGAGGAGGCCCTCCAGCAACATGCTCAGAGCAGATAGCCATGGTGATCAATGCCAGGGCTCAAGCCCCGGGGACCACACTCACTGACGCACTTCCCATTTCTCTTGCAGGACAAGGTGGCTCACAATCGGAGACAGCAGGGGCTACCCAAAGGGGCACAGGCACGCCTACATAATTATACCCCCATGGAGGAGAAGGTGCTGGCCATTCTTGGGAGGGCAATCTCTGAGGCAGTGGCCGACGGCGGGGCTGAATCGATCCAAGATGAACGTGTCTTCAAACATAATCCTTCCTCTCATATCCCACTTCCCCCTCATCCCACAATCTCTTCTGACTCACAAGCTGCAGATGGTGTAAGCATGCACCTCTTGCTTTCTCCCCCACCCTTCACCACAACTTTTCCCTGTGTCTTTCTCTTTCAGATACCCAAGAACTGCATCCTGGCCACACACTGGTGGAGGAGCAGGAAGACAGTGATCATGAAGATCCAGCATTACTCGATATCACACTACCAGCCACCAGCTCAGATACTGACACTCTGTTTGCTTTATAGGATAAGGAAGACGCGGAATCTGCACGTGGTGAGACACCGGACACAAATGGCCTGCAGCCAGGGCAGAGGGAAAGGGTAGCACAGCTGCCAGCTTCCCAGAGGGTGAGGTCACACATGGGTTCTGCTGCAGAGGACTCAGTTGAGGACTTCAATGGGGCAGCATACAGAAGAAGGCTGATGGGTATGCACAAGGAAATGCTTGGTGCATTGGCAGACCTGCCAGAAAGCCTGAGTGCAATGTGAAGGAGCATGGAGGAGACCGGCACCAACCTTGCACAGGGCTTTGAACAGAGCTTGGAGCCCCTGATTCCTAGCATGAATGTGATGGCCAATTCCATTAGCGCACTTGTGGACCCAACCATGATGCAGGGTCTGATGGCCGATGACTCAGCTTCCATTGCAGCACAGGCGGAAGCGAACCAGTGTCTGAGTGCTACAGTGGAAGCTCAGACTTCGGATATGCAAGCTCAGACTGCTCTCATGCATGCTTAGCTTGCAGCCACGCAAGCTCAGACTGCTGCCTTCATGGCTGCGTTTACCAGTGTTGAAAGGGGGTTGCAGGGTGCCACACCAGTCCAGCAATATGTCCTCCAACAGATTACTAGGATTACTGAGGCTCCACCCTGGGGGAGTGGCAGTAGCTCCCTGGAGTGTAAAGGAAATAGCCATATTCCAAGAGATACACCATCCTATGAATGGAATTTTGACTTTATTTAAACATGAAAACTGGGGTTAAAAATCTAAAAGCCTCAACGACACAGGCTGCAAAAAGAACACAGGCTTCTGAGATAAGATGAAGTGTTAACACAAAAGTTGTAAACACCACATAAGCGTTTGAAATGGGAAATGTTTATTGACACTGAGACAATGGCCCTATTGAAGAAGCAAAGGCTTGGGACCAAGATGTCGGCAGTTTGGAACCAACACAATAGCAATGCTCAAGTAAAGTGTTAAAAAATAACACTTCGAACAGGAAAACAGAACATTAAAAAACCAGGTGCCTTTGTAAAAGTAACATTAAATGAAACAAGAAACACGATTATACATAAAACCAATTGAAGTAGCTAAGAAATGCAAAGAACACCCTAGTAGAACTGGTTTTGATTTACATATAGTAAAAAATACCTACAGATGACTTTGAAA
Organism: Squalus acanthias; assembly: GCA_030390025.1. Classification (NCBI taxonomy): domain Eukaryota; kingdom Metazoa; phylum Chordata; class Chondrichthyes; order Squaliformes; family Squalidae; genus Squalus; species Squalus acanthias. The sequence continues at coordinate 26,657 of JASTWF010001876.1, read as the reverse complement.
ATATTACATCAATAGATGACACCAAGCAATCACATTGTTTGTATTGAAAATGGAATAGTTAGGAGACACGACATCTGCTAATAAGCAGTTAAGCCAATATTAAGAATTGAATTGAAGACCTTCGATATGAATGGCATCAAAGAGATAAATCTGTTTTAGTCATTTTATGATAGGTTTTGAAACACCTATACAGTAGAAAGGATTCTGAAAGCTAACAGCTGAATTAACAGTAAGAATAGAAAGAAGTCAACAGAGGTATGGCTAGAGATAATTAGCTTACATCAGCAGAAAACTTCAAAGAATAACCACGAAAAAAAGAGTATAAAATATAGGATTTTCAAATGAGAAAACAGAAGTCGCTGGAAGGGGCAGAGAGATTCTCGCCTTCAAAACCACTCTGTAGGCATACAACGCTTTGAGTCTCGGGTAATCAAGGTATTTGATTTTGGTGGATATTCTGGATTAAGAATAAATAGAAGTGTGGAAATGTAACAAAGTTAAGATTTGAGAATAAGGATCTCTGATAAGAAATGTAAGCTATTTGTATTTTGAACTGTTAAAGTTGCGATTGAATCAACAGCTGTTAGCTGAATGTCGGTTCTTTAATAAATCTATATATTTTTAGAATTGTATCACAGAGTAATTTTGTATCAATCTCGCAAACTCAATTTCTGTACACTCTTTTGTGAGGAGTTGCAGAATTCTGGGGTGTTTTCCGGACTCTCATAATATCTGGAATGGTACAGTCTAGTTAAACTTATTAAAAGTGCTATCCGGAGGACGGTATCATCTTCAGGTCATTCCTTTCCTTTAGGGAGAGATAGTCTGACCTTTAGACCCAATTAAGCATCTTATACGATTCCGCTACCTTTAACTATAGTTGTAGGTGAACGTCTGGGGAATACGCCTGATCTGGGGTAGCCCGAAAAGGGCTAGGACTTGTAATTATCCCTTCAGGAGTACGAACCTACTATCAGGATGACAGCATTCGTTCTCCCACCACGGCCACTCTGCCAGTGCCCTTGCTGTAGCCTGTCAGCCCCTCAGACCAGGCTGCTTCCGCCCGTGCCGAGGTGGTGCAGTCTACAGCTAGGCATTCTAGGACACGAGCTGCTCGAGGTCATCCTGCAAGGCTATCCGCAGTCTCCCCCCACGGAAATTCTGCATCCTTCCACCAGCCATGCTGCAGCCACTGTGGTAGCACATCGTAGGAGCAATAGGACTGGCAAAGGCACAAGGAAGACAGGCACTAAGGCAATGCACAAGTGTGATTAGTTGACTTTTCTATGTAATATTGGAAGGAATGTTGTATAAAGTTGGATTGGAATTTTTGTTTTGTGGTGGTTTTCATTTCAGCATTGTGGCCAAGAGAATGCTGTGATGGTCCATATCAGAGGGAAGGTAAGGTGTGGAATTATTGGTGAATGTGGAATTGGGATTGCCTTCACTGGAACCGCAGTCGGATGAGTCAATCACTGGACAGCCCAGGCAGAAAGAGTCTGTCTGGGTTGCCTTCTCCCTTCCACTTCCTCCTCGTCCTCTTCCTTCTCCTGCTCTTCTAGCTTCCTCTTCTTCCGCTTGGTCCTCCTTCTCTTCCCCTTCTTCCTCCTCTTCCTCCTCCTCCTCCTTCTCAGCTGGTTGCCATATGACTGGTGCCTAGGGCAGTGCCCTCATGATGGCGAGGTTGTGGAGCATGCAGCAGACTACGATGAATCTGGACACATGATCTGGTGAGTATTGCAGGCTCCTCTAGAGCTGTCCAGGCAGGGAATCATTGCTGAAGCACCCCAATGGTCAGCTCTATGATATTTTGTGTGACAGCATGGCTCTCATTGTACGCATGCTGGCCACGTGTGGTTGAGTTGCGGAGCGGAGTCATGAGACAGGTGGTGAAGGGATCGCCCTTGTCACCCAGCAGCCAGCCTGTGGTTTGACAAGGTGCCTCAAAGACTGAGGGATAAGCGGACTGGGGCAGAATAAAATCATCATAACTGCTGCCAGGATAGCAGGCATTCGCCGTCATAATGTGCTGAGCATGGTCGCACACCAAATACACATTCAGTGATTGGAAAACTTTGCGGTCGCGATACATCGCAATATTTAGATGCAGCGCCTGCAAAGCCACGTACGTGGAGTGGATGGCGCCCTGCACCATCTGTTCAGAGAGAAGACAATGAACTCCCCTCTCCTGGCATAAAGAGCATCTGTCACCTCTCTTATGAAGCAGTGGACGGTGAACTGGGAGATGCTACAGATGTTACAGATGTTACAGCTGTCACCTGCTCCAGCCTGGATGGATCCTGTGCGAAGGAATTCAGGACCACGGTCACCTTCACAGCCACTGGCAGCGCTGTCCTTGCCCTGGTGTGAGGCTGCAGGTCTGGTTGCAAGAGGTGGCAAAGTTCTGTTAGCACCTCCTTTGTAAAGCGCAGATGCCTCACACACTCCCCCTGCCTCAGGATGAGGTAAGAGAATTGTTCTCGGAAGACCCTAGGTGGTTAAGGCCTCCTGCTGAGAGTCCTTCTCCCTCTCCTCCTCCTCCCTCTGTGAGCAGATTGTCCTCTTCTTCGCTGCCTCTGCTCCATCTCCCTGTCATGTTGCAGCCCAAGGGTGATGACAGCCACAGTATCCATGACTGGGAGCAAGTGGTCTGAGCAGAACCCTTGAAGTCAGAACCAAGGCCCTCTCCACTTGCAGCACCACTCCCTGTCACCTCACCAACTTTAAACAACACTAGAAAGCACCAAAAACTTCCACAACCTTACACAGAGCCAGTAGAAATCAATCAGCAACTAACCTGAAAGCAGGTGATGAGCCCTTTGAATAACTCTGGTGGGGGGTCCTTGCTGCTACTGAACGCATGTTGCGCTGTGCGAGGCTAAGACAGGACGTTAGCTCCAGCGTTGAGGACAAAAATGGCAGCGCTGGCGTCAAATCAGTGTTGCATGCTGATTGGCAGCACGATCTGCGCACTCTGCACACTCCCGGCGCACGCTCCTAACGCCCGCCCTACCGCCTTCACCAAAATGGCGTCCAGCGCGGCCCGCACCAGAAGTGCTGAGGGAGTGCTGCGCTGTCGAAGGTGCCGTCTTTCAGATGAAGCGTTAAACCGAGGCCCCGTCTGCTCTGTCAGATTGACCTAAAAGATCCCGTGGGACTATTTTGAAGAAGATTAGGGGAGTTATCCCCGGTGTCTGGACAATATTTATCCCTCAACCAACATAACAAAAACAGATTATCTGGCCTTGTAAAACGCTTTGAGACGTCGGTGGTCGTGAAAGGCGCTATATAAATGCAACTCTTTCCTTTTTCTTTTACAGTAAATGTCCCAAGATGATACATCGATGAGGAGGAATGGATACTCAGCGATAGCAAAGGAAAGGTGAAAGGTTAAAGAGGAAGAATTTTAGCCGGTTTTGACGGTGGGGCGAGAAGGAGCAAGGTACAGGGGTTTAAGGGGAAGTGTTCCAGACAGCAAGGCCAATGAGGCTATTTTCCAGCTCTCAGAATTTCCTGCTTAAGGCTGCTCGTAAACAAAGTGTATGAGAGCCTCGGTGAGAGCCACAAATTACTTAAAAATATTTAAGCAGGGCAAAGGTGCAATTTGCCAGCTTTTTCAGTTGGCTCTCCCCTGGATCATGTTATTTGCTTTGTGAGCCTATTTGGAGCGGTCCTCAGGAAAGGAGCTTTCCTAAAAACTCGCTGCTCCTTTAATGATTCCATTATGGAGCCTTAAAGGAGCAGCGACTTTTTAGGATTTTTTTTGTTTCTATTTTTAAAGTGCATATTTAGTACTGGGTTGTTTTCCTATTTTAGTGTTTGTATTGTTCATTGTATTCAAGTGGTGTATAGCAATTGGGTGTTCATTGTATTCAGGTGGTGGGAATTAATTGGGGACTCTTTTTCTCTCATATAGGCTGGAATTCTGTGGAGGAAGGCGGGTTGGGGTTCCCGGGAGGCCAGATTGAGAGGCTGGCTGGCTGCGGGCGGGTAGACCTTAAACTGCACAGATTGGGGAAGGGGGGGTTCACGTGGGGGCCGGGCCATTAAATGGATAGGGGTGTGGCGGGGGGGGAGAGGATTCGGGGGGTGGCCATGCAGACATTTGGTTGGGGGAAGAGAGGATCGAAAGACGGGCAGATGATCGTGCGGGGGGACAGGGGATCGGGGGTCGTGCAGACGATTGGGGGGTTGTAGAGGATCGGGGGTCGGGCAGACGATCGGTGGGGGGGGGCGGTGACAGAGGATCGGGGCCGGATGATGGGGGTGGTGTGAAGGGTACAACGTGACCGACCACCGGTAGATTGTGGCCGGCCTCAGCATCACCTTTAGGCGGGGGGCTTGAGGCCTGAAGGGGGTGATCAGAGGCCTCGTGAGGGGGTCTCCGATCATGGGGGGTGGGTTAGGTAGGGACCCTGGATCCAGGAGGTAGGTATAAAGGCACGTATCTCCTGGATCCAGCATCCCCACCTTGTTGTAACTGTCGGGTTTCACGAATTGTGTGAAACCCGTCCACATGCAGTTAAAAACAGAATGGAGGTAAAAAAAGAGTTTTCCAGCCTCATTCGAACATTTAAATTGAGGCTCCGCCCCCTGGGAGAGGGTTGGTCGCCCGTCCCAGTCCTGCCTCCATTAAAACCAGAAGTGGGCGGGTTGGAGGCGGGATCAGGTCGGGAATCCCATTTTTAACAATTTAACTACCCCCCACGCTCCAGACCCACCTGTTTCTGAAGGTTAAAACTCCCCCCATATATAAGGGTAGGCTGGGGAAAGGGAGCAAGCTTATCTTGGGGATGCGCAGTATGTAATGGCCCCGAAGTAAGCTTCCTACAAAAATCCCTCGATCTCTGTGGACAGAAGCTCGGCTTTTCCAACACGTAATTGAAATCAGCAAAACTTAATGGGGATTCCCTGACGAGAGCTGCTGTGATGTCAACAGGCTGTCCAAGCAGCCAATCACAATGCAGAATTCTCACAGACAGCGAACCAGGAGGTGGGTAAGCACCTTTGATTCTAACTTTTTAAAATGAGAGCGAGTAAAACAAAAATTGGGGCTCTCACACGGGGAAAAGGCAAACCTGAAATAATGAGAGAACTTTTTTTTCAAATCATTTTTTTTAATGTTTCTTTAAAATGTTAATTTTCAATAAAATGGATGAATTTGACACTTAACAAAACTAAAATTACTTTTTCAGTGCCATAAACTTTGTTTCACAGTAAATATGCGGTTCAAACCCCAGTTACACCTCATCCAAAGGGTTTAACTTTTAATGGGTTATTTAACAGCAGTGTTACCGCGGAAGAGCTGAAGTTTTACAAGACTTCAGCCGAAGCACAGATTAGGGAGGGAAACGGAGTTTGCATCACAGGATATTAACTGTGTGTGGCGTTTGTGTGGTTGGCTATATGGCTGTGTGGGAATGTGTCAAAAGAGGAACCAGGCATAAGAGCTGGATGTTACTGGTCCCGAGCTATGGGGTGGTCTTCAACTTCACCTTCGATATTCCCTCCATACTCTTGTGTCCAGAGCTTGTAATGTCCTGAGCTGTAATCCAGTTCAGATCTGTGCCATCCTGTGCAAACAGAGAAGTATCCTTACAGAGGTCTGTTGAAGGAGCACGCACATTGACAGACATGTGGCCAACCTTTAGCCCATCTTCAATGGAGAGGACAATTGCTCGGAGTGCCAATGCACTGTGGTCTGTTTAGTGCTGCCGCCCAAGACGTCCTGAGGTCGTGGAAGGTGCTTTATGAAAGGTTAATGAGCAGACTATTCAAGTATAGTCAGCACTACAGATGAGCCAAAAATTTGGGACTGTTTAATGAATTCGAGTTTTACGGAGTGATTTGATAGAGGAATTTAAAATTATGAAAGGATGGGACAGAGTAGATTGAAACTGACTGTATCTAGAGGTTGAGGGATGTAGAACAAGGGGACATAGACCTAATGTTAAATGTAAGAGATTTAGGACAGGGAGCAGGAGAAGCTTTTTGACACAGAGGGTTGTGAGGCTGCGGAATGCACTACCAGAATAGATTAGATCAGTGATTGAAGGAAAGGGGAATAAAGGGTAGTGGTAATTGGGTGGAGAGATGGGATTAGGACAATTACTCATGTGGGGGATGAAACACCAACATGGGCCTGTTGGGCTGAATGGCCTGTTCTGTTTTGTAATTTCTGCCTGATTTAATGTAAATCCTGTCTGCACCTAGGCCTAGAGTTCCTGCTGACTATTGGCTAATTTTACACAGAATTATATAGAAAGTACAGCACAGAAACAGGCCATTTGGCCCACCTGCACCATGATGTTGTTTAAGGAGATCAGAAATTTTAGGCTGGTATTGGGCAGAGCGGGTGGTAAATGGGGCGGGGATCTGTTACGTTGAAACTTTTCAGATCCCAATTTTCCATCACCATCTCCTGTTGACGTCTAAAGTGCCGACCCCTTGGTGATGTCATTTGTCAAGTCTCTGTCCTCACTACCTCTTCCGTACTCAGAAGCAATTGGTCTCACATAAAGCAGCATCCAGGATTCCTCGGCACAGGTACATTTAGAGAGCTAAGCGCACATTTCAAAACCTTACAGAAGTTTGGGGGAGGGTGGGCTTTGCACCTTCCAACTACTTTACCATCTGCCTGCCCACTATTTGCCCTTGTCCAGTCAATTTTCCCTCTCCCCCTTCGGACAGGACAGAATGGGTTTCTGATCAGAGGTTCGACTCTACCTCTGCTTCCTGGTTGAAGAGGAGCAACAGAGGGAGTCCAGGTTGGACAGACTGTGCCACTAACTTCAACACCTGTGGATACAGGCAGAGGTTCTCATCCCTGCACTGTCCGAGTTGCCGTCTTTCGGATGAGATGTTAAAGCGAGGCCCCGATAGCCCTCACAGGTGGGTGTAAAAGATCCCATGGCACTATTTTGAAGAAGAGCAGGTTGAGGCCAAGACTGAAGCCTGCATCCCTGAAGATGAACAGAATTTTTTTTTCAAAATGTCCCCCATACAAAGGGAGTCATGGGTGGCTTTTACCTTTTTCAGGGTGTCCAGTTCCCGTTCCCAACTGGCCACTTGTGGCACACTAAATATCTTCTTCTGAACGTGTGTGACCCCCGACCTCCCCCAGTGCTAAAGACATGCTGTTTATAGCCGACCCCCCCATGAACTTTGACACTTATGCCAGGTTGCATCTACCTGCACATTTTGGGTCCAAGGAATCTTTTGTCTTTACTAATTCTTGATCAACAGAACATTACCCCTGCTCTCATACAGCCTATCTCCACTCTGCCATTTTAAAATTAATTATAATACAAAACTACCAAGACAAAAATAAGGCAACTGACATATTTTAAGTATTGAACCCTTGTTTGGTAGAGAACAGGTGCTATCAGCAATGGTGAGCAGCATCATTCACCTACAATCTGTGACTACATTGGCACTACCCTGCTGACCACGCCAAGGACACAACCAGAAAATGGGGTTCCATCAGTTGAAGGTTTGGATCTTCAACAGCAACTCTTTGTGTCTTTGCAATCCAATTACTGAATTGTAAAGATAAAAGCAAAGCCTCAGTCATCAACAAACTAAGGTAGCATCAGATGAACAGCAGGTCAGTCTTCAAGGTAAGAGTAATAGCGAAAGAGCAGGATATCCTCAGTTAGTTGGATGTACAATATGGCGGATCAGAATTTGAGAATGTGTGCAGTTCCCTCTTGAGGTGTAGGCAATGCTGGACCCCATTGAATGACTATGTGACTCCTTCCTCCAGTGGTAATGCTGCAACAAGGGAAACACACTGCCCAGTCAACCATACATGACCTACTGAGGAAGTCAACAATCGTATCACATTGTGGCTCTCACTCCAACTGTTGCTCTGCACTTTTGTGTGAATGTGTAAGTTTTCCAGAACATCCCAGCAGTCCCCTCTGGGTGAGAGGTGGATACGATGCCTGTCCAGTGCCAGAAAATACATCCTGGGGCCTGGAAGCACACAGTAACCAGAAAAGCTAATTGTTGGCCTTCCCTCCTCTCCTTAAAGGTGTTGACTCCCTAGTGGGGTGCAGTGCCATGGGCACTGGTCGCCCTCCAGTGCCTCACCCAGGTGTCCATTATTGATGTGGAGAGCATCGACTGTAGCAGGGTATTTGACTATGTGGGACACCACACCAATGTCCAATCCTGTCTTCCTTCAACAGCCAACCACATGCACTTCCCATACTTTCCAAAGTTAGAGAACTAGCAAAAGCTGACCAAAACATTCAAAAAATCTGACACAGCCCCCAAGAAAGATGAGGGGCTCGATTTTGCCAGGCCCAAGGAGGCGGGATTGGAGGCATGTGAGTTGTTAAAATCACCAAAAATGGCGGGCGGGCCCGATCCCGCCTCCATTCCGCCTCCGAGCAATTTTCCCAAAAGCGTGTTTTCTGACCCCCATTCCATCCTGCCTCTAAGAGGCGGGATAGGCCCTTAAGGCCCTTAACAACCACTTAATAGCCTCTATAATCCCATTTTGAGAGGCCTTTCCGATTTTTAGTCATTCCCCCCAACCCTCACGCCTCCTCTGGAACACACCAGGTAATGCTGGCGGCCTCACAAGTGGATTGCTTATGAACAGCTGCAGCTCCACCATTACAAAGGAGTTTTCACCAATGATCATGTGCAGGTGGCAGAACTTTGTTGTTTCAGGTCTGGGGGAATTTTTAGCAGGCATACTCAGTGTTGTGGAATTTTGGAGCCTGACATCCATCTCCAGTGTGACCTCCTGGGAAACCCCTCTCCTGACCTTGACTAAGCGCTTCCTCAACTGAGGCATATATTATAAGCATGGCGACCATTTAATTCCTTTTCTCCTGGATATCAGATTCAGATGAAGACCAGCCGCGGCAGCAGCAGAACCATGAGCAACAGCAGCACCAACAGCAGGAGCATCAACAGGAGCGGGAAGCTGCTAGTCACCCACCTGAACATGCACAGGCCAGAAGTCGCCAGAGCGCGACCATATTGCTGCCCGGGATGCAAGGGAAGCACTCAAGTTGGTCAAATTTGCTTAGCCTGTACAATCACACACTTTTGCCTCTCACCTTCTTACCAGAGCATCGACAATGGACAAGAACCTACGGATTCCTATCACTCTGACCACCATACTGACAATTGCAAGTCGATCTAAGCCCTCAATGTGGAAGTCCCATTTGCGAAATGACACAGGCCACAACTTCAGCAGTTTGCCATCAGAATTTATTATCACAACAAGCAACTGGTGGCATTTCAAAAATAAACATAACATAACCCCCAAGTGACTACCCTTGTGACTACTTGTGCATTATCTTCCTCTTACGCATGCTCCTACGTGGTGCTTCCCCTGTGGCTTCAGCAGATGTGGAGGCCCCTTGCTCACTTTCTTGCTGCTCCTGTCTCGACACCTTTGGCGGGCGTCCTCTTGGGTTGCGAACCTGTGAGGGCTCGGCAACAGCCTGCTGCTCCTGCGGCTGTGCAGGGATTGAGACGCCGATCTCAGTTGGGTGGGGACTCTGGTGGGGCTCTGACCAAGGGCTCTTGGAGAGGAGCCCCCACTTCCTTGTTGTATGCCACCAACATCCCTCTCATGGGTCAGCCCCACTTCAGAGCTAGCAAGTGGCTGGACAGCACCATGCTGCACTGCAGGGGGGCCATGAGGACCCTTTTCTGCACTGGAATTCCTACTCCAGAGGACTTGCATGAAGTTCTGGTTTGTTTGCTCAATACCTGACCATCGCTCCTCAAGAGATGTCAGTCTATTCTGAACAATTACCATATTTTCCATACCTGGCGACTAAGCTCCTCGATGGACGTAGCCATCCTCTCCTCTACCATAGCCATCCTCTCCTCTATGATAGCCAGCCTTACCATGGAGCTAGCCATCCTTTCCAAGGAGGTTGCCATCCTTTCCGTGGTGATGCGTTCATGCGCCAACGCCTCCACAAAGGCTCTGCTCATGTTAGCGATGGACTCCTTCATTCGATCCACACTCGCAGCGACCCTGGAGACAAAACCTGCCTGAGACTCCTGCACTTGCTCCTGGAGTTCCAGCACCACTCTCCTTCTGGATGGACCCGGAGGCACAGGATCGACATGCAGCAGAGCCGAGCTGGGAGCGTCCTCTCCACTGCGACGAGGACTCTCCACTGCTGTCCCTGTCTCCACCATCTGCTGATGCTCACTTGTGAGCTGTGAAACACCAGGTGACAACTCTGCTCTATGTCCCGAAGGTCCCACCGAGGTGTGAGTGTCTGCGCTGGTGCTGGGTGCGCTTAATTCTGCTGATGGAGCGCACTCAGAGGTTGCAGCTTCCTCTGAGGAGTCTGGAAGCTCAGGCACTTCCTCCTGGACAGTGGGGATGGGGGCTTTCGATGGTCCTGTGGGGGAGTAAAGGAAAGAGTTAGAAATGTGAGGTAAAGGTTGCATGCACATTGAATTGTGCAGATGATCATAAGTCAATCTGTTAGAGCATCAGAATCATTATCAGTCACTCATGCAATGTCAATGAGAGAGATGCCAATCTATTCTGTCACCAGCTTGCTGTGATGTGCCCGCCTGTCTGTCCCCCACTTGGGAATCCTCCTCGATCCCGGCAATTTCCAGGGCCGCCTCCTCCGGGGTGGTGAGCTGGGCGCCTGAGGGTGGCCCTCCTCCTGTCATGGCTCTTTCCCTCTTATTGTGGGCTCTCTTTTCCTGCAATGAGGGACACAAGTGGAGTTTGAGTGAGAATGAAGGAGTGAGTGTAGAGAATCCATAGCATGGATGCTTAGAAGGAGACAAAGGGCCCTATCTGTGTGTTGTAAGTTGTTGTCATTGCGTCACAGTGATAGGGATTGTGAGGGCTGCATGGTCGAATAGTTAAGTGAATGTGACTATAGAGAGAGAGGGAATGGGTAAGGGTGCAGGGATGTCAGTGTCAAGTGGGATATGGAGGAAGAGGTTGGCAAAGCTGAGTGCTGGTGAGGAGAGGCGATGGGGATGAGATTGAGGGTGATGAGAAAGTCATACTCACTTTTCCTGTGCAGCGATGGTCATGAAACTTCTTCCTGCACTGCAGCTAGGTTCTGCGGCACATAGAGATGGCATTGACCTCCTGGGCCACTTGCAGCCACACAGCTTTAGTCTGTTGTGGTGGCTTTTTTCTCCCTGAGGAAGGGAAGAGCACCTCCTTATCAGGTCTTGCTCCCTGCACCAGAGCTTGGAGGGAGGGCTCATCAAAGCGAGGTGCACACTTTTGCTTGCTGGTAGACATGGTCGGTAAATGAAGTCCTTGATACAATGTCCAAAGCGTTTCAAGTCTCCAGAAGACGCAAGGCTGCTTGCAGGCCGTAAATCCAGCAGCACTGATGACGTCATCGGATGTGACTTTCAGGATGGAAAGACTAATTGGGCCAGGGGTTCCCACACGCTGGAAATCAAGTGCCCAATTAGGGGAAAATCGCACTTTTTTCCCACTTCACATCGGAGTCGGGGCCCTGACACAAAAACCACCTGACACTCCCCAGCCCGACCCCAATGGCAAAATCCAGCCCGAGAAATCCAAAATGTTTTTAACAACTTATTTGGTGAATTTTCAAGTATTTTGGATTCTATAATGAGCACGGGCATTGGATTTTCATTTAATATTTGGACGAAAGAGGAAGGAACCTTTGTTCTATTTTATTGCAAATTACTCTCTATTTCCATTTTGGGAATTGATTAACTTTTTTGCATTTTAAAACTTCTTTTTCTCATCAGCAGCAAAATATCAATTACTAGGAGGAATAAAACCGTTTCAGTGAATTTTACTTTATCTTTAAAAAATTGCTGAATAGATAATTGATGGATTGCAAACAATCCTGATTGGCAGAGGATCATTCCAGTCTGGGTTCCAGGAGGCAAGTCTCATTGGTGTGTATGACTTCTGTTGGTAAAATCTGTCTCGGTGATGATAAATTTTTCATGATTTTGAACCATCTTTTATCCTCTTAGCTTTCCTCCCTCTACTGAGCCTTCCTTTAGCCGAGATGACGACAGTCTCCATGAAATGGTCTTCTCAGCTTTTACCCACGCTGCTCTGTGTTGACCAAGATGAAACGTATGAATTGCCGTTCACCAAATGGTGGCAAGTGGCCATAAACATTACCGACTGCCAGAAAATATCTTGCAGGTTTTTCCCATCATGTTCTGCACCGCACCAACTGTCCGCATTCGCACAGATCAACAACACAAATTAAATCTTAGCCATAGTTTCATTTTATTGGTTATTTTAATATTCAATCTCTGATATTACAATTACAATTGAAATCTCTGTTTGGAGAATCAGTGTCTGCAGCCATTGTGTTTTATTCTTTTTAACCCATTTTAACTTATTTTTATATCCTTTAGCCTTCCTCCCTCTACTGCGTTTCCCTTCACCGAGATGGTGACAGTCTCTGGAAAATGGACTTTCCCGGGTATTGTCCAAGCTGCTCTGTGTTGGCCAACGAGGGACTCAGAAGGTTTGATGAAGAGCTGGTGCAGCTGACAAGTTACAGGGCAGGGAGACTCCCAGTGATAGAGGCCGAGATCCGAATGAACAATTTGGATGGGAGTCCAATCGTCTGTCAGCAAAGCTTTAGAACAACAGAATCAAGCTGATGATCTATTTGAAGGACCCGCAGTGGTCGTTGGCCCTTTCTCAGCTGTCACAGATGGGGGAACTTTTGTGAAGAGGCAGCAAGTGAAAGATCGGACGGCAGAGTGGTTTTATAACTCCCTCTATGGGCTGGATTGGATATTTTGTGTACCGTCATTACCATAAAAAGAGTATAAATCACATGCTCAGAGTGCACTGAAGCTTATGGCACCTCCAGCTATAATGCTTTGCATGCATTGCTGTTAAAAGACCCGAAACAGATGATGATCATAATAAAACACATTGTTCATCTATAGTTGGACATCAGTGGCTGTCTATCTCCCCAATTTACTAGATTACATAAGAACTTCATTGGGTGATTTTAAACCTACCCACTTGGCAGAAACTGGGCTAAGCAAAGTGGGCGGGGTCCTCACTGATGTATGTCTGATGATGTCATCGGGCCCCGGCTGCGATGTCAACTCTGGCCTGAGCGGTGGAAGCCGCTGCAGCTTTTCCAACAGGCCGAAGCAGCTCTGAACAGAACCAGGATGTCAAAGGGTAAGTGTTTTACTTTCCTTTGTGCAGGAAAGTCCCGCCAGGCCCCAAAATGAAAGTTTAGGCCTCCCCTGCCCCGGACACCCCATGTTTCCACTTCTGTCCCCGGGATCATCCCAGAACCTCCTTCAACACACCTACCTGAACGCTGTACGGGTGGGAAGTGGACTGGCGGCACGATAATGAGGTTCAGGATTGAAATACCCTCGGGCCCGATATCTGCAGCAATGTGTGAGTTTCCCACTCCCCTCGCCACTCACCCACCCAAAACCCATCTGGAGTTAAAATCGGGCCCATGTAATGTTTAATATTGTTTAAAAACAGTTCCTATAATTCATAAACAACTATTGTGGCTCTGTCCCATCTGCTCAATTAACAAATTTATGTACAAAATTATGAGGGGCATAGATAGGGTAGATAGAAAGGAACTTTTCCCCTTAGTAGAGGGGTCAATAACCAGGGGGGCATAGTTTCAAGGTAAGGGGCAGAAGGTTTAGAGGGGATTTGAGGAAAAACTTTTTCACCCAGAGGGTGGTTGGAATCTGGAACTCACTGCCTGAAAGGGTGGTAGAGGAAGGAACCCTCACAACATACAAGAAGCATTTAGATGAGCACTTGAAACGCCAAAGCATACAAGGCTACAGACCAAGTGCAGGAAAATGGGATTAGAATAGACAGGGCTTGATGGCCGGCGCGGACACGATGGGCCGAAGGGCCTCTTTCTGTGCTGTATAACTCTATGACTCTATGAACTCTCATTCCCCAAAACCCACATTATTTTGTTTCTTTCCACACATAGCAAAAGGTCAAAGGAGACAGAAACAAATCCTGTTAGGTTAGTGCACCATTGGTGTTAATATTCTTGAATGAAGCCTAGGGATTTAGAATAATTACAATAAGATTATCATTTGAAAATTATACACACGAGTAAAATGTTCATTTGAAAGAAAGTGTCAGCAGAATATAACAAGTGAAGAGAGTACCCGACCAAACCTGCTCATAGATCAGAGAGTATTAATGCATCCTTCAAATGCTTAGTTTTAGTTGGGAAAGTAAGCGTTGCCTAGATAGAAAGGCGTAATTCACAAAGAGCACGTCGATATTCTTCATTGTCACGATCAAACTCCAAGGCCTTTTCAAAACACTCAATAGCTTCACACTTCTCCCCGTCCAGCTGGTGCAGGAAACCAAGAACACCAAAGGCCTCACTGTCTCTGGAATTCTTGCAAAGTCGTCTTTCTGCTAACATCTGCAAGTTTTTGCGACACTTCGTCCGTTCTATTGAGTCATATTTGACTTTCATTCCTTCCAGAAAATGGGTGACAGCCTTTGATTCAGATCTTTTGTGATTCAGTTCAAATAACCCAGCCTGTAAACAAATTGCCTGCTTATTTTCTGGACGAATATTTTCTAAATTCAGTAGATTGCTGTAGATCTCCTCTGCTTTGGGATATTCACTGTTTAAAGAACAGATTCCTGCAAAATCCAGTTGCGGCTGAATCGATGTCAATGGGCGGTGCTCAAATGCCTTTTCAAAATGGTACTTGCATTTATTGATCAAATCAACTTTCTGTTGAAAAGCAGGATTGTGGGGGTCTTTACTGCCTGGATTGTTGATCAGTTGAAATAGACTTTTTCTGTAACACAGACCTATTTTGTGGTGTAAGAAGGTAGAGTTTGGGGTAATTTCTAATGCTTTCTTCAACAGCTCCACAGCTTTTTCCACATCTCCTTTCATTCTGTAAAATGTTGCTGCATAACGAGTTACATATGTAAGGTCAGGGGAGTTCTGCAATGCTTGTTCAACTAATGTGAGAGCTTCCTCCTTATGATTGAACTCTTGTAGTTTTAGAGCCAACAGCACCATGGCTACAGAGTCATCTGGATCAAGCTCCAGCACACGTCGCAACTGCTTCACTGATTGACTGCGTTCACCACTCTCTGGGGTACCAGAAAACACTTCCAGACGAAACAGAGCAGTCGCATAACCGGCATTCCATTCAGTGTCATCAGGATCTTCCTCCAGAGCTTTCTCAAAACATTCCTTTGCCTCTTCATAATATTCAGTAGCAGAACTCAACAGTGTCCAACCCTTCTCCCCGTATACTTCAGGTATCAGTGCTGTATACCGAGAGCCATTAGTAAATAGTTTACAGATCATCTCCAGCTTGTCAAGGTAGGACTGGGCCTCTGTCAGTTGTTCCATGTGATAATATACCCAGGCATAGTTTCCATAGGTGATGATGCTTCTTCTTTCAAATTCATGTTCATGATTCTCCCTCAGAATCTTTTCAGCTTCCTTTAAGTTTTGAATTGTCTCTTCACAGTTGCCTTGCAGACAGTTTACAAAAGTGAGATGGTTGTGTGGCATGGCCTGATATTTCACACCAGCCTGTATTAAATCTTCCAATCTTTGCTTCATATCGTCCAAGTCAATGTTTTCTTTCTGTGGGCCCCACGTGAAGTGACATTGAAGCTGATCGAGCTTCTCTTTCAACAAATCCTTCTGTGCGTTGCTGCAAGAGAACAAAATTCATCAAAATTCATCTCAGACTAGCTGAGACTCGCCCTCCCCACCGGTTTCTTTAACTAAGGCCTTCTCCCGACTCCTGGACCTATTTGACCAGAGCAATCCTCTTTCTCACCCCAGGCTGTCTGGTTACAGCTCACTCACAGACTTTTAAATATAATTAAGAGGGTTACAGGTCATATATAATTCAGGTTATATTTGCAAACATTTAATTCTTACACATGATTCTAAATGCATTACTGATGATTAAGAGATAATAATGATTATAAGATATTAAAACAAGTATTCTAAAAAATCCATTAATCTGTGATAATCTTACAATTTACACCGGTCTCCTTCATGCTGACGGATGTACTAGCTCCTGGCCATTCAGTCTTCTCACCCAATGCACAGCAACACCTCAACCACCCCCAGCCCCAATGCTATGAACAGGAGCATTGGTTGAAGTACTCAGTCTGCCTTTTGGTTCACCCATTACACCTCCTTCTCATTCTTGTATTACGTTCTAAAATTGGAGTCTACTCACTAAAAAGGCCAGTGCTAATTTTAAATGCTCTTCCTCCAATATTGACAGTCCAAGTAACTCTTTACTAAGCAGGGTTGCCAACCTGGTCGTCCACAGGGACCCTGCTGACTGTGAGCCAGATCATTCCCCACTCCAACATGAAGAAGGAGAACCTATCCTTAAAGCTGAAAAGAAGGCCCATCACAAAGGTATCCTCAGCATTCTGAAAGACCATGTTTCAGGAACTGACTCTTATCCTGCTGAAAACCTTCCACCGTGCTAACCTCCAGGTGATGTGTTAAACCAAGGCAGCATCTGCCTGTTCCAGTGGTTCAGGTGGAACTTAAGATTCTATCGCACTATTTGAAGAAAAGCAGGGAGTTGTACTTTCCAACATTCTTCCCTCAAGCAATACCACCAAAAACTGATTGGATGGTCTTTCATCTCATTGCTATTTTTGGGAACTTGCTCTGTGCTGAGCCTCTGAGCGCATATCCTCTCCATCGCAAACACCGTCTACATCCACCTCTGTAACACTGCCTGATTCACCCCTGCCTCAGCCCAGCTGCTGCTGAAACCTTATCCATGCTTTTTTCACCACCAGACTTGATTACTCCAATCCTTTCCTGGCCAGCTTCCCATCCTCTACCCTTCAGAAACTTCAGCTCATCTAAAAATCTGCTAGCTGCACCAAGTCCTGCTCACCCATCCTTGTGTTCGCTGACCTACATTGGGTCCCGGTCCACCAATATCAGAAATTTAAAATTCTCATCCTGGTGTTCGAGTCTCTTCACGGCCTCACCCCTCCCTATCTCCATAACCTCCTTCAGCCCTAAAGCCCACCGAGAATTCTGTGATCCTCTAACTCTGGCGTTGTGTTCATCTCCCTCTTCACCCCACCGTTGGCGGCCGTGCCATCAGCCCAGACAGGCCCAAAACTCTGGAATTCCCTCGTTAATACTCTCCACCTCATTCTCCGCTGTTAAATTCTCCTTAAAATCTACCCACCCCTCTGATTATCTCCTTCTTTGTCTCGGTGTCAATTGTTGTCTGATTACGTTGCTGTGAAGCACCTTGGGATTTTTACTATGTTAAAGGCGCTATATAAATGCAAGTTGTTGTTGTCATGCAAACTGAACTGTCACATTTTCCTACAAAACAACAGTGACTGCACTTCAAAATAATTCACTGAATGTGAAGCACTTTGGGACATTTCTGAGCTAGGTTCATCCCCCATCCCAGTTCATGCTGTACTCTCCCTTTGCTTTATAGTCCAGATTGCTTTAGTTTGGATATATGAAAGTGCTGAAAATCACTGTTTTACATTAGTCGATCCCTTCTAGATTGCCATGGAATGCAAAGTAAAACTTTCTCTCTTCAAAGTCTGCAGACAGCCTGAGGGCACTTACACAATACGCCTTTCCACGACAGCATAAAATTCAAGTTTAACTTTTTACTTTCACCAAAGCCCGAGTGGAAACTAATTATTACCTGATATAATATTCTAAACAGATCTGCCTTTTGCCTCATGTCTTCTGACTATCACCAGTCTTGGTGCAGCAGTATACCCTTATCTGAATGTCTCACTGTGAACAAATAATCCCAGCTCTCTGAATTTCAACTGCTTTGGAATGTGTGCTACTTTACTTGTGAAAACAAGCTCGTTGATCAATAGTCTACACGTAAATTTAAATACAGGAAGAATTCCAATGATCTTTACCTCATCATGCTGATCGGATGGAAAATGCGTTGATTTCCTTTTTCAGCTTCAACTGTACTTCCAATGGTGAGTTGATCAAGAAGAGTGTTTGGTGTGTTGTTTACCTGCTCATTTATACTGTCCAGTTATTTAGTGCTATAAATCATTTCCTCAATATAAATAGAAACTAAACCTAGAAAACGAAACTTGGAATCTAAGTTTATTTCCAAGAAAATATGCGACCAGCACAGTAACATTGTGTGCTGTCACAGAACTCCACAGAGCCCATTATAAACAGTGGCCAGTTTAGCAACTGAAAAAGACCACTTGGCCAAAATGGCCAACGTGTTAGGTTGATCTCAACTCTGCCTGTTCACCATATCCCTCAGTCACCTCCAGTTGTCTTTTGAAACCTGTTATATTATTTGCTTCAATTGCATTTCCCTGATAACTTGCTCCATATTTCTCCTTCCCTTTATAAGGCTGCGTCCAGTTACTTTGCTGGATGAATGGCTGAAGCATTGGTAGGTAGCCTTGAGGATGTCAGTCAATGTTCCCTCTCATTTTTATTTCGGGTGCGCGGCCCCTTTAACGGGCTGTGCGGCGCATTCAAGTTTTCACACAGGCGCGTATTTTTTCCATTTAAAAGACGGTGAGCAGCCTGTGCGCGACCTCCAGACCGCTGCATGATCACGCAGTTTAACGGGAGCATTAACAGGAAGATTGTTGGAAACTGGGGTGTTGGAAGCCCCATAGAGGGTGGTATAGGCTGTCTGGTGTCAGATGGCAGAGACACTGGGGGATTACCATGCACCCGTTCAATGTGATGCAGGCAGCACGCCAACTGCATGCTGCCTGCTGATTAACATGATTGCAGCGTGCAGTCAGCGCTAACCGCACATTGATTGGCTGCGCGCATTAGCAGCAGGCAAAAAATCGCACCTTGCTAGCACCAGTTAAAGGTAGACTGCACTGCTGAAAGCTAGCTTGCACCACTTAAAGGGAAGGTGCATTGTGGCTGGACCAGGCGCTGGATGTCATTCTACAACTGATTCTTACCTGAGAAAGACTCAGTAATGGCTCTACTTGGGAGAGAGCGGGCCCAAGATTTTCTAATGCTGCACTGGAGGCCTTGGTGGAGGAGGAGTGATGTCCAGATCCACAGGGGGCGAGGAGGCCCTCCAGCAACATGCTCAGAGCAGATAGCCATGGTGGTCAATGCCAGGGCTCAAGCCCCGGGGACCACACTCACTGACACACTTCCCATTCTCTTGCAGGACAAGGTGGCTCACAATCGGAAACAGCAAGGGCTACCCAAAGGGGCACAGGCACGCCTACATAATTATACCCCCATGGAGGAGAAGTTGCTGGCCATTCTTGGGAGGGCAATCTCTGAGGCAGTGGCCGACGGCTGGGCTGAATCGATCCAAGATGAAGGTATCTTCAAACATAATCCTTCTTCTCATATCCCACTTCCCCCTCATCCCACAATCTCTTCTGACTTACAAGCTGCAGATGGTGTAAGCATGCACCTCTTGCTTTCTCCCCCACCCTTCACCACAACTTTACCCTGTGTCTTTCGCCTTTCAGATACCCAAGAACTGCATCCTGGCCACACACTGATGGAGGACCAGGAAGACAGTGATCATGAAGATCCAACGTTACTCGATATCACACTCCCAGCCAGCAGCTCAGATACTGACACTCTGTGTACATCAATAGATGACACCAAGCAATCACATTGTTTGTATTGAAAATGGAGTAGTTAGGAGACACGACATCTGCTAATAAGCAGTTAATCCAATATTAAGAATTGAATTGAAGACCTTCGATATGAATGGCATCAAAGAGATAAATCTGTTTTAGTCATTTTATGATAGGTTTTGAAACACCTATACAGTAGACAGGATTCTGAAAGCTAACAGCTGAATTAACAGTAAGAATAGAAAGAAGTCAACAGAGGTATGGCTAGAGATAATTAGCTTACATCAGCAGAAAACTTCAAAGAATAACCACTAAAAAAAGAGTATAAAAGATAGAATTTTCAAATGAGAAAACAGAAGTCGCTGGAAGGGGCAGAGAGATTCTCGCCTTCAAAACCACTCTGTAGGCATACAACGCTTTGAGTCTCGGGTAATCAAGGTATTTGATTTTGGTGGATATTCTGGATTAAGAATAAATAGAAGTGTGGAAATGTAACGAAGTTAAGATTTGAGAATAAGGATCTCTGATAAGAAATGTAAGCTATTTGTATTTTGAACTGTCAAAGTTGCGATTGAATCAACAACTGTTAGCTGAATGTCGGTTCTTTAATAAATCTATATATTTTTAGAATTGTATCACAGAGTAATTTTGCATCAATCTCGCAAACTCAATTTCTGTACACTCTTTTGTGAGGAGTTGCAGAATTCTGGGGTGTTTTCCGGACCCTCATAATATCTGCAATGGTACAGTCTAGTTAAACTTATTAAAAGTGCGATCCGGAGGACGGTATCATCTTCAGCTGTCCTTGCCCTGGTGTGAGGCTGCAGGTCTAGTTGCAAGAGGTGGCAAAGTTCTGTTAGCACCTCCTTTGTAAAGCGCAGACGCCTCACGCACTGCTCCTGGCTCAGGATGAGGTAAGAGAATTGTTCTCGGAAGACCCTAGGTGGTTAAGGCCTCCTGCTGAGAGCCCTTCTCCCTCTCCTCCTCCGCCCTCTGTGAGCAGATTGTTCTCTTCTTCGCTGCCTCTGCTCCATCTCCCTGTCATGTTGCAGCCCAAGGGTGATGACAGCCACAGTATCCATGACTGGGAGCAAATGGTCTGAGCAGAACCCTTAAAGTCAGAACCAAGGCCCTCTCCACTTGCAGCACCACTCCCAGTCACCTCACCAACTTTAAACAACACTAGAAAGCACCAAAAACATCTACAAACTTACACAGAGCCAGTAGAAATCAATCAGCAACTAACCTGAAAGCAGGTGATGATCCCTTTAAATAACTCTGGTGGGGGGTCCTTGCTGCTGCTGAACGCATGTTGCGCTGTGCGAGGCTAAGACAGGGTGTTAGCTCCAGCGTTGAGGACGAAAATGGCAGCGCTGGCGTCAAATCAGCATTGCATGCTGATTGGCTGCACGATCTGCGCACTCTGCACACTCCCGGCGCACACTCCTAATGCCCGCCCTACCGCCCTCACCAAAATGGCGTCCAGCGCGGCCCGCACCAGAAGGGCTGAGGGAGTGCTGCGCTGTCGAAGGTGCCGTCTTTCAGATGAAGCGTTAAACCGAGGCCCCGTCTGCTCTGTCAGGTGGACCTAAAAGATCCCGTGGGACTATTTTGAAGAAGATTAGGGGAGTTATCCCCGGTGTTCTGGCCAATATTTATCCCTCAACCAACATAACAAAAACAGATTATCTGGTCTTGTAAAACGCTTTGAGACGTCCGGTGGTCGGGAAAGGCGCTATATAAATGCAAGTCTTTCTTTTTTCTTTTACAGTGAATCTCCCAAGATGATCCATCGATGAGGAGGAATGGATACTCAGCGATAGCAAAGGAAAGGTGAAAGGTTAAAGAGGAAGAATTTTAGCCGCTTTTGACGGTGGGGCGAGAAGGAGCAAGGTACAGGGGTTTAAGGGGAAGTGTTCCAGACAGCAAGGCCAATGAGGCTATTTTCCAGCTCTCAGAATTTCCTGCTTAAGGCTGCTCGTAAACAAAGTGTATGAGAGCCTCGGTGAGAGCCACAAATTACTTCAAAATATTTAAGCAGGGCAAAGGTGCAATTTGCCAGCTTTTTCAGTTGGCTCTCCCCTGGATCATGTTATTTGCTTTGTGAGCCTATTTGGAGCGGTCCTCAGGAAAGGAGCTTTCCTAAAAACTCGCTGCTCCTTTAATGATTCCATTATGGAGCCTTAAAGGAGCAGCGACTTTTTAGGCTTTTTTTTGTTTCTATTTTTAAAGTGCATATTTAGTACTGGGTTGTTTTCCTATTTTAGTGTTTGTATTGTTCATTGTATTCAAGTGGTGTATAGCAATTGGGTGTTCATTGTATTCAGGTGGTGGGAATTAATTGGGGACTCTTTTTCTCTCATATAGGCTGGAATTCTGTGGAGGAAGGCGGGTTGGGGTTGCTGGGGGGGCTCCGAGGCGGTCGGGAAACCCGGGAGGCCAGATTGAGAGGCTGGCTGCGGGCGGGTAGGCCTTAAACTGCACAGAATGGGGAAGGGAGGGTTCACGTGGGGGCCGGGCCATTAAATGGATCAGGGTGTGGGGGGGTGGGGAGAGGATTGGGGGTGTGGCCAGGCAGACATTTGGTTGGGGGAGAGAGGATTGAAGGACGGGCAGATGATCGTGCGGGGGGACAGGGGATCGGGGGCCGTGCAGACGATCGGGTGGTTGTAGAGGATCGGGGGTCGGGCAGACGATCGGGGGGGTGGTCGGGCGGGGACAGAGGATCGGGGCCGGATGATGGGGGCGGTGTGAAGGGTACATCGTGACCGACCACCGGTAGATTGTGGCCGGCCTCAGCATCACCTTTGTGCGGGGGGCTTGAGGCCTGAAGGTGGTGATCGGAGGCCTCGTGAGGGGGTCTCCGATCATGGGGGGTGGGTTAGGTAGTGACCCTGGATCCAGGAGGTAGGTATAAAGGCACGTATCTCCTGGATCCAGCAGTCCCCACCTTGCTGTAACTGTCGGGATTCACGAATTGTGTGAAACCCATCCACATGCAGATAAAAACAGAATGGAGGTTAAAAAAGATTTTTCCAGCCTCATTCGAACATTTTAATTGAGGCACCGCCCCCTGGGAGCGGGTTGGACGCCCGTCCCCGTCCTGCCTGCGTTAAAACCAGAAGTGGGCGGGTTGGAGGCGGGATCAGGTCGGGAATCCCATTTTTAACAATTTAACTACCCCACGCTCCAGACCCACCTGTTTCTGAAGGTTAAAACTCCCCCCATATATAAGGGTAGGCTGGGGAAAGGGAGCAAGCTTATCTTGGGGATGCGCAGTATGTAATGGCCCCGAAGTAAGCTTCATACAAAAATCCCGCGATCTCTGTGGACAGAAGCTCAGCTTTTCCAACACGTAATTGAAATCAGCTAAACTTAATGGGGATTCCCTGACGAGAGCTGCTGTGATGTCAACAGGCTGTCCAAGCAGCCAATCACAATGCAGAAATCTCACAGACAGCGAATCAGGAGGTGGGTAAGCCCCTTTGATTCTAACTTTTTAAAAATGTGAGAGAGTAAAACAAAGATTGGGGCTCTCACACGGGGAAAAGGCAAACCTGAAATAATGAAAAATCATTTTTTTTAAAGTTTCTTTAAAATTTTAATTTTCAATAAAATGGATGAATTTGACACTTAACAAAATTAAAATTATTTTTTCAGGACCATAAACTTTGTTTAACAGTAAATATGCGGTTCAACCCCAGTTACACCTCATCCAAAGGGTCTAACTTTTAATAGGTTATTTAACAGCAGTGTTGCCGCAGAAGAGCTGAAGTTTTACAGGACTTCAGATGAAGCACAGATTAGGGAGGGAAACGGAGTTTGCATCACAGGATATTAACTGTGTGTGACTTTTGTGTGGTTGGCTATATGGCTGTGTGGGAATGTGTCAAAAGAGGATCCAGGCATAAGAGCTGGATGTTACTAGTCCCGAGCTATGGGGTGGTCTTCAAATTCACCTTCGATATTCCCTCCATACACTTGTGTCCAGAGCTTGTAATGCCCTGAGCTGTAATCCAGTTCAGATCTGTGCCATCCTGTGCAACCAGAGAAGTAGCCTTACAGAGGTCTGTTGAAGAAGCACGCACATTGACAGACATGTGGCCAACCTTTAGCCCATCTTCAATGGAGAGGACAATTGCTCGGAGTGCCAATGCACTGTGGTCTGTTTAGTGCTGCCGCCCAAGACGTCCTGAGGTCGTGGAAGGTGCTTTATGAAAGGTTAATGAGCAGACTATTCAAGTATAGTCAGCACAACAGATGAGCCAAAAATTTGGGACTGTTTCATTAATTAGAGTTTTACGGGGATGATTTGATAGAGGTATTTAAAATTATGAAAGGATGGGACAGAGTAGATTGAAACTGACTGTATCTAGGGGTTGAGGGATGTAGAACAAGGGGACATAGACCTAATGTTAAATGTAAGGGATTTAGGACAGGAAGCAGGAGAAGCTTTTTTACACAGAGGGTTGTGAGGCTGCGGAATGCACTACCAGAATAGATTAGATCAGTGATTGAAGGAAAGGGGAATAAAGGGATGTGGTAATTGGGTGGAGAGATGGGATTAGGACAATTACTCATGTGGGGGTTGAAACACCAACATGGACCTGTTGGGCTGAATGGCCTGTTTCTGTTTTGTAATTTCTGCATGATTCGATGTAAATCTTGTCTGCACCTAGGCCTAGAGTTCCTGCTGACTATTGGCTAATTTTACATAGAATTATATAGAAAGTACAGCACAGAAACAGGCCATTTGGCCCAACTGCTCTGAAGAGATCGCAAAGTCTCTGTTTGAAGAATGGACTCAGTCGAGAATATTTTGTGGACTTTATGGGATTTTTCTGAGGGTATTTTCCCTGTGATGGGATCGCCCTGTGCAGATACGCGAAAAACTGGTTTGTTAAAACTCCAGAGAACGCATGGCAGTTGGCTGTGACAAAAGAACTGTCAGTCATCCAGAATGTATGGGTTCGCCCGACAGTCCTGGAAAAAGGAAGGGTGGGGGGTCATTGACGAAGGAGCTGAGGACCCTGAGGCACCCGTTAACTTGAACCTATTAGAAAGCCACTCTAATATGCAAAAGCACTTCTCACCTCCATCTCAGAAGAGAAGCAGAACAATGAACCCACTAGCCTAGCCAGCCGAAGAGGAGCCAGTTTTTCCCAACACAAAGACCGAGATATGTCCCAGACTTAGGGCCATTAGTTCAATCACAGAATACTCATGGGTCTGATGATGGCCCATCACTGACTAAGCACCGGAGTGCTTAGATACAAAAGGATTTTAAAGATTGCGGGAAAGATAGGGGTAGCAAGACTCCTATAAAGATAGATCCTTTTCCACCATTCTCTCTCTCTCGCTCTCGCTCCACCAAGATCGACCTAACAAGAAGAATAACCAGAGGAAGAAGCCGCTGAGACTGAGAACCGCATACACCTCACAGGGAATGGCCTCCAGGCAGTGGCTTTGGCCCGTCTACCGGAGTGCCTGTGCGGGGGTGCCCGACCGGGCGCAGCTGCAGGGGGAGCCTAGGGCTCATTGGCTGAGGACCCTGGTGGTGAACAGCCTGCCCAGGATCAAGGCCAAAGCAGAGGGGTGGTTCGATTCCAGGGATCCCCAGACCACAGAAGAGAGTGTGATCTGCCAGTTAACTCTCTCTTTTAAGAATGGTAGGGGTGAGGATGACAAACCAAAGGGTGTAAGGTTTCCAAAATTTACAGATCCCCAAAACCTAAGGAAAAAGGACTTTGGAACTACCTCAGGTGATAATATTGCATTTGGGCCTAACCTAAGAGACTGTAAGACAAAAACCAAGTTTTGGCATTTTAAAACTATGTCTGGGCCTGTAAAGGAACAAGAGGTGGGGTCAACCTGTGTAAAAGCAGTTTGGGTAATGCAGTTAGTTGCAATGTCTGGGGAACCGGGATGACCTCACTCAAAGCCCCAGCAAGCATTAACATTTTGACAATAGACCCTAGGAGAAGACAGTCCCACCCAAAACAACAGGTCCCATCAAAACCGTTTACAGAACCCATTAAAGACATGCATAAAGCAAATATTCTATAGAAGTCCTAGGCCCAGTCAAGAAACCCAAAACATGAGGACAATTCAAACTCCGATTAAACAACAGATCGACAGGATGGAGCTATCCTGAAACCACTTCACACATTTACAAAACCTGTTAACACGTTAGTAAAGTTGTTACTGTTAACGAGGTCTTACAATGACCGGGATTTGTTTTGGGGTAGATAAGGCCACTTCAATTTAGTATAATTGAAGGCCCATCAAGCAGTTCTCCAGTTACAACAGTTCAAGTTCAACAGAAGGCAGTTCTGCAGTTTCGAGTTCAATTTGAAAGCCTGTTTTCAGCAGAAGTCAGTGCTGGAGTTAGAGTTCAGGAGAAGCAAGTTGGGAGTTAAAGAAGACAGTTCAGTAAGAAGGGAGTTTTCCAGTTCAAGTTTGAGTTCTCCAGTAGAGTTACAACAGAAAGGAGTTCTTGAGTACAACCGTACACAGTTCAACAGAGACAAGCAGCAGGCAGCAAGGAACAAGCAGTTACGTGTCCAGCCAGGAGGTCGACAGCTCGGAACCAGACCGTTCAGCAAGGCAAGGGGGCAACAGAAAGAAATTCAACCGAGAAGGCCAGCAGCTCCAGAAGCAGGCCGACACGCAAGAAGAGACCAGAGCGACCGCCTCAGTGACCATCGGACACCTCGCAGCAACAAGGGCCTTACGAAACTTTTACTCAAAAGACTCTAAACCCTAACTCTCAACTGTCAAGGATTCGTTTGGTGAGCATTATCCCTGGTTCTCCAGAGCCCAACCTAGCTAGTGAAGTGGGATTGGGAGGGGTGAAGTATTCTTCTAATGTTATTTCCCTCGCTTGTACCGAAGTGTTCCCCACTTTTAGAGTGTTAAGAGTGTTTGTGTTGTGTTTTACTTTCTTGAATAAAGATTGAAGTTCTTTCATCAAACTCCGTTGTCTGCTGCACCTTTGTATCACAACCCCCAAATAAGGCCAAGGTCTAGAACCAAGGGAGTGGGAGCGATTCGA
>JASTWF010001875.1:0-54106 GCA_030390025.1 Squalus acanthias | reverse complement strand
TCTGGGGTGGAATCTCTGGGGGGAATCTCTGGGGTGCAGGGGGGGAATCTCCGGGGTGGAGGGGGGGGAATCTCCGGGGTGGAGGGGGGGGAATCTCCGGGGTAGAATCTCTGGGGTTGGGCCGAGCGCTTTGTCTGGGCTGCGGGCCCGGGAGGAGGCTGTAAGGGAGGCGGGTCACCTACCGTGCGGCTCCCTGCTGGGCTCGGTCTCGGTCTCTGCCCCCCAGCCGTGGCCGGGAGGGGACGGGGGGCAGAAGCCGCGGCCTCGGCTCTCTGGCGACAGCGTCGCCTGCTCCACATCCGCCGGGGCGGCCAGGCCAGGCCGGCCCCCGCACATGCGCACTGGCTCCGCCTGCCGCCGCCCGGCATAGAGCGTGTTCCCGGCCGCGCGGCATGCTGGGCCGGCCGGCCGCCATTGCTGCCAGCGGCATCACAATAGGCATTGGCACCCAGTCTGCACACACACCAACAACTCTGAGCACAGCTGACCAAAAGCTTACTCAAAGAGGTAAGTTTTTCAGGAGCGTCTTAAAAGAGGAGCGAAAGAGGCGGAAAGGTTTAGGGAGGGAGTTCTAGAGCTTAGAACAGAGGAACAGGACGTAGACGTATTTAAAAACATAGAAAAATAGGAGCAGGAGTCGGCCATTCAAGATAATCATGGCTGCTCCTCTATCTCAATACCATATTCCTGCTCTCTCCCCATACCCCTTAATGCCTTTTGTGTCTAGAAATTTATCTATCTCCTTTTTAAATATATTCAGCGACTTGGCCTCCACAGCCTTCTGTGGTAGAGAATTCCACAGGTTCACCACCCTCTGAGTGAAGAAATTTCTCCTCATCTCAGTCCTAAATGTCCTACCCAGTATCGTGAGCCTGTGCCCCTTCGTTCTAGACATCCCAGCCAGGGGAAACATCCTCCCTGCATCCAGTCTGTCTAGCCCTGTCAGAATTTTATATGTTTCAATATATCACCGATCCTTCATCGTCACTGGGTCAAAATCCTGGAACTCCCTCCCGAACAGCACTGTGGGAGTACCTTCACCACACGGACTTGTAGGGGGTGGTGTGTGGGGTCAGCCTCACCTCTGACTCAGTGAGCAGCTCGAATCACTCCCACGCCCCTGGTTCTAGACCTTGGACTTATTTGGGGGTCATTAACAAAGATGCAGTAGACAACAGGTTTGATGAAAGAACTTTTGACTTTTATTAAAGGAAGTAAAACACAACACAAACACTCTTATCACTTTAAAGGTGGGGAACACTTCGGTACAAGCGAGGGAAATAACATTAGAAGAATACTTCACCCCTCCCAATCCCACTTCACAAGCGAGGTTGGACTCTGGAGAACCAGGGATAATGCTCACCAAACGAATCCTTGACAGTTTAGAGTTGGGTTTAGAGTCTTTTGAGTAAAAGGTTTCATAAGGCCCTTGTTGCCGCGAGGTGTCCGATGGTCACTGAGGCAGTCGCTCTGGTTTCTTCTTGCGTGTCGGTCTGCTTGTGAAGCTGTTGGCCTTCTTTGTTGAACTTCTTGCTGTAACTCTGCCTCTGTTTAAAC
Source organism: Squalus acanthias (assembly GCA_030390025.1). NCBI lineage: Eukaryota > Metazoa > Chordata > Chondrichthyes > Squaliformes > Squalidae > Squalus > Squalus acanthias. The sequence continues at coordinate 52,549 of JASTWF010001875.1, read as the reverse complement.
TGTCTTCTGCCAGAGCTGTGGAAACTGCCTTCTGCCTGCTTGTGTAACTGCAGAACTCGAACTGTTGTAACTGCTTGATGGGCCTTCAATTATACTAAATTGAAGTGGCCTTGTCAAAACCCAATCAAATCCTGGTCATTGTAAGACCTCGTTAACAGTAACGACTTTACTAAGTGTCAAATGGCTTGCGTCCTGTCGATCTCTTTGGTTGATTACAGGTGATTGGTTTCGTGTTTTGGGTTTCTAGGCTGGACTCGGGTTTTTCTATAGAATGTTCCTGAGCGATTTGAATTATGTATGCTTTTGATAGGTTTTAATGGGGCCTGTGGTTTGGGTGGGGCTGCCTTCTCCCAGGGCCTATTGTCCAAATGTTAATGCTTGCTGGGGCTTGAGTGAGATCATCCCGATTCCCAGACAATGCAGTTTAACTGCAATACCCAAAACTGCTATTACAGAGGTTGACCCCACCTCCTGTGCAGCCTTATCTCCCTTACAGGTCCAGACATGTCTTTCAAAATGCCAAAACTTGGTTTTTGGTCTTAAATTCCTTATGTTAGGCCCAAATGCATTTTTATCACTCTGGGGTAGTTCCAAAGTCCTTTTTCCTTAGGTTTTGGGGATCTGCAAATTTTGGAAACCTTACATACTGCAGCGGTTCAAGAAGGCGGCTCACCACCACATTCTCGAGGGCAACTAGGGTTGGGCAATAAATGCTGGCATTGCCAGCGATGCGCAGATCCCATAAGCGAATATAAAAAAAACAGGAGTCGGCCATTCAGCCCCATGAGTCTGTTCATAGAATCATAGAAAGTTACAGCACGGAAGGAGACCATTTCGGCCCATTGAGTCCGCGCCGGCCAACAAAGAGCTATCCAGCCTAATCCCACTTCCCAGCTCTTGGTCCGTAGCCCTGCAGGTTAGAGCATCCCAAGTGCACATCCAAGTACTTTTAAAATGTGGTTAGGGTTTCTGCCTCTACCTTTCAGGCAGTGAGTTCCAGACCCCCACAACCCTCTGGGTGAAGAAATTTCCCCTCAAATCCCCTCTAAACCATCCACCAATTACTTTAAATCTGTGCCCCCAGGTTAACCAACCCTCCCGTTAACGGACCAGTCGGATTAAACCAAACCTCCCGTTAACGGGCCAGTCGGATTAAACCAAACCTCCCGTTAACGGGCCAGTCGGATTAAACCAAACCTCCCGTTAACAGACCAGTCGGATTAAACCAAACCTCCTGTTAACAGACCAGTCGGATTAAACCAACCCTCCCGTTAACAGACCGGTCAGATTAAACCAAACCTCCCGTTAACAGACCAGTCGGATTAAACCAAACCTCCCGTTAACAGACCAGTCGGATTAAACCAACCCTCCCGTTAACAGACCAGTCGGATTAAACAAACCCTCTTGTTAACAGACCAGTCGGATTAAACAAACCCTCTCGTTAACGGACTGGTCGGATTAAACAAACCCTCCCGTTAACAGACCAGTCGGATTAAACAAACCCTCTCGTTAATGGACCAGTCGGATTAAACAAACCCTCTCGTTAACAGACCAGTCGGATTAAACAAACCCTCCCGTTAACGGACCAGTCGGATTAAACCAACCCTCCCAGTAATGGACCAGTCGGATTAAACAAACCCTCTCGTTAATGGACCAGTCGGATTAAACAAACCCTCTCGTTAACAGACCAGTCGGATTAAACCAACCCTCTCGTTAACGGACCAGTCGGATTAAACCAACCCTCTCGTTAACGGACCAGTCGGATTAAACCAACCCTCCCGTTAAAGGACCAGTCGGATTAAACCAACCCTCCCCTTCACGGGAGCTTTAGTCTGTATCTAACCCATGCTTTTTTGCCCTGGGATGGTTTGATGGGACCGTGTAGAGGAAGCTTTACTCTTTATCTAAGCAGTGCTGTACCTTCGCTGGGATTGTTTGCATCTAACCCATGCCAAACCTGACCTGGAAGTTTTTTGCTGCGACAGTGTACAAAGAACTTTACTCTGTACATAACCCGTGCTATACCTGACCTTTGCTTGTTTGATGGGACAGTGTCGAGGGAGCTTTACTCTGTTTCTTCTCCGTGCTGTACCTGACCTGAGAGTGTTTGATGGGACAGTGTAGAGAGAAATTAGTCGGCCAGAAATTCGTCTCTCCGGCTTCCCGCGGGTGCAAGAATCGCGCGCGTACTTACCTAGCACGCCTGCCGTTGTGCTCTGGGCCCGCGTGGGATTCCGATCCTGGGCCTCCTCCAGCTGCCGGTGTGCAGTGCTCGCGTATCCCAGGGGCGCAGTTAGTTCGAAGCATCCCCTGGGATCACGTGGGCCATGGGGAGCCAATCGGAGCAGGGAATCTTCATTCATAGATTTGACAGACCTGTCAAATCGATGAATCGAGATCGGCCCCAAAACGTCACTAAAACTTCAAATAAATTAAAAAAAAACATCACATTTTTAAAATAACTATAAATTACATAAATTAACTACTTTAAACAAAAATTTTAATTTTTGATAAAATTAATTACACTTTTTAACGGTGCTAAAAATAAACTTACCTTTCTTTAAAGTATGTAAAAAAGATAAACCTGTTGAAAAAATGTTTAAATTGTACTTAATTCACCACTTACCTTGTTAAAAGCATGCCTTGTGCCTCCTTTTTCCCCACGCAGCTTCTCTGTACTTACCCTCACGGAGAAACCTGAAAAAAAACGAAGTTCGAGGTCTACGCGCTGCCTCTCCGGCGCACGCATTCGACCTCTGAACCCCTTCCTTCAGGGTAACGGAAGTTCTGGTTTCCAGCGCATGCGCAATGCATGCGCGAAACCGGCACTTTCGTTGGGTCTACGGGTGAGTACACAGCGCGTACTCACCTGTGGAGACCCGAATTTCTGGCCCAACATGTCTAACCCGTGCTGTGGGTGTTTCATGGGACTGTGTAGAGGGAGCATTTTTCTGTATCTAACCCATGCTATACCTGACCTGAGTGTTTGATGTGACAGTGTAGAGAGAGCTTTACTCCAAATTTAACCCGTGCTGTACCTGACTTGGGAGACGGTACAACGAAGGTTCACTAGATTGATTCCTGGGATGAGAGGACTGTCCTATGATGAGAGATTGTGTAGAACAGGCATATACTCTCTGGAGTTTAGAAGAATGAGAGATGATTTCATTGAAACATACAAGATTCTGAAGGGGATTGACAGGGTAGATGCTGAGAGGTTGTTTCCCCTGGCTGGAGTGTCTAGAACTAGGGGCCATAATTCTCCGGGTAAGGGGTAGGCCATTTAAGACTGAGATGAGAAGGAATTTCTTCACTCAGAGGGTTGTGAATCTTTGGAATTCTCTGCCCCAGAGGGCTGTGAATGCTGAGTCTTTGAGTATATTCAAGGCTGAGATAGATAGATTTTTGGACTCTAGGGGAATCAAGACATACTTGCTCTCGAGGCAGTACAAAGAAGGTTCACTCGGTTAATTCCGGGGATGAGGGGGTGGACATACGAGGAGAGGTTGAGTAGATTGGGACTCTACTCATTGGAGTTCAGAAGAATGAGAGGCGATCTTATTGAAACATATAAGATTGTGAAGGGGCTTGATCGGGTGGACGCGGTGAGGATGTTCCCAATGATGGGTGAAACTAGAAATAGGGGACATAAGTTTAGAATAAGGGGCTCCTCTTTCAAAACTGAGATGAGGAGAAACTTTTTCACTCAGAGGGTAGTGGGTCTGTGGAATTTGCTACCCCAGGAAGCTGTGGAAGCTACTTCATTAAATAAATTTAAAACAGAAATAGACCATTTCCTAGAAGTAAAGGGAATCAGGGGTTACGGGGAGCGGGCTGGAAATTGGATATGAGTTTGAGTTCGGATCGGTCAAGGCCCTGTGGGTGGCGGAGCGGGCCCAGGGGCCAAGTGGCCTGGTCCTGCTCCTACTTCTTGTGTTCTTTAGATTTGAGGTTGGATCAGATCAGCCATGATCTCATTGAATGGCGGAGCAGGCTCGAGGGGCCGATTGGTCTACTCCTGCTCCTATTTCTTATGTTCTTATGAGATCGGGTGGGAAAGTGGAGTTGAGGTCGATGATCAGCCATGATCTTATTGAATGGCAGAGCAGGCTCAAGGGGCCGAATGGCCTGCTCCTGCTTCTAATCCTTTTGTTCTTATGTTTGATGGGACAGTGTAGAGTAAGCTTTACTCTTTATCTCTCCCATGCTGTACCTGCCCCGGGAGTGTTTGATGGGACAGTGTAGAGAGAGCTTTACTCTTTATCTAACCTATGCTGTACCTGACCTGTGAGTGTTTGATGGGACAGCGTAGAGTGAGGTTTACTCTGTATCTAACTTGTGTTATACCTGACCTGAGAGTGTTTGATGGGACAGTGTAAAGGGAACGTTATACTGTATCTAACTTGTGTTATACCTGACCTGAGAGTGTTTGATGGGACAGCGTAGAGCGACCTTTAGACGGTATGTAACCCTTGCTGTACATGACATGGGAGTGTTTGATGGGACTGTGTAGAGGGAGCTTTACTCTGTATCTAACCCGTGCCATACCTGACCTGAGAGTGTTTGATCGGACAGTTTAGAGGGAGCTTTACTCTACATCTAACCATGCTCTAACTGCCCTGGGATTGTTTGATTCGACAGTGTAGAGTGAACTTTAATCTTTATCTAACCTGTGCTGTACCTGCCATAGGAGTGTGGGATAGAAAAGTGGAGAGACAGAAATTTACACTGTATCTAACCCTTGCTGTACCTGACTTGAGAATATTTGATGGAACAATGTAGAGGGAACTTTACTCTGTATCTAACCCATGCTGTACCTGACGTGAGAATTTTTGTTGGGACAGTGTAGAGGGAACTTTACTCTGTATCCAACCTGTGTTATACCTGACCTGAGAGTGTTTAATGGGGTAGTGCCGACAACCACGACTTGCGTGGATTCTTTAGCACAGTCAAGACCACCTACGGCCCAAGCACCCAAGGTCCTACCCCACTGCGGGCCAAGAACGGAGAGGTACTCATCAAGGACAGAGAGGCAGTCAGTGCCCGCTGGTAGGAGCACTTCGAAGATCTCCTTAACCGAGACTCTGTCTTCGACGTGAGTGTCCTCAACTCCATCCCGCAGCATGCTACCCGCCACCATCTCAGCACAACCCCAGCCCGGCATGAGGTGGAAAAGGCCATCCAACAACTGAAGAACAACAAGGCCTCAGGAGCAGATGGAATCCCTGCCGAGGCACTAAAGCATGGCAGAGAAACACTACTTGCGCGAATTCATGAACTCATTTCTCTTATCTGGAAGGAGGAGAGCATGCCAGGGGATCTCAGAGATGCCGTAATTGTGACCATCTTCAAGAAAGGTGACAAGTCCGATTGCGGTAATTACAGAAGAGTTTCCCTGCTGTCTGCCACAGGGAAAGTCATCGCAAGAATCCTCCTCAATCGCCTTCTCCCAGTGGCCGAAGAGCTCCTCCCAGAGTCGCAATGCGGATTCCGCCCACTAAGGGGCACAATGGACATGATCTTCACTGCACGTCAATTACAAGAGAAATGCAGGGAACAGCACCAAACGCTGTACATGGCCTTCTTTGATCTCACAAAGGCCTTCGACACTGTCAACCATGAGGGATTATGGAGTGTCCTCCTCAAATTCGGCTGCCTTCAAAAGTTTGTCACCATCCTCCGCCTGCTTCACGACGACATGCAAGCCGTGATCCTGACCAATGGTTCCACCACAGACCCAATTCACGTACGAACCAGGGTTAAGCAAGGCTGTGTCATCGCACCAACACTCTTCTCGATCTTCCTTGCTGCAATGCTCCATCTCACCCTCAGTAAGCTCCCCGCTGGAGTGGAGCTAATTTACAGAACAAACAGGAAACTGTTCAACCTCCGTCGCCTCCAGTCCAGATCCAAGGTCGTCCCATCCTCTGTCGTCGAATTACAGTATGCAGACGACGCTTGCGTCTGCGCTCACTCGGAGGTTGAACTCCAAACCATCGTAAACACCTTCACCGAAGCGTATGAGAGCATGGGCCTTACACTAAACATCCGTAAGACAAAGGTCCTCTACTAACCTACACCCGCCACACAGTACTGCCCCCCGATTATCAAAATCCACGACAAGGCCTTGGACAACGTGGACCACTTTCCATACCTTGGGAGCCTACTGTCAACAAGGGCAGACGTCGATGACGAAGTCCAACACCGCCTTCAGTGTGCCAGTGCAGCCTTCAGTCACCTGAGGAAGAGAGTGTTTGAAGACCAGGACCTCAAACCCGGCACCAAGCTCATGGTCTACAGAGCAGCAGTGATACCCGCCCAGCTGTATGCCTCAGAGACTTGGACCATGTACAGCAGGCACCTCAAAGCACTGGAGAGGTACGACCAACGCTGCCTCCGCAAGATCCTGCAAATCCATTGGCAGGATAGGCGCACCAACGTCAGTGTTCTCGCTCAGGCCAACATCCCCAGCATCGAAGCTTTGACCTCGCTTGATCAGCTCCGATGGACGGGCCACATCGTCCGCATGCCTGATACGAGACTCCCAAAACAAGCGCTCTACTCGGAGCTCCGACACGGCAAGAGAGCCCCAGGTGGGCAGAGGAAACGCTTCAAGGACACCCTCAAAGCCTCCTTGAAAAAGTGCAACATCCCCACCGACACCAGGGAATCCCTGGCCCAAGACCGCACAAAGTGGAGGAGAAGCATCCGGGAAGGCGCCGAACACCTCGAGTCTCTTCGCCGGGAGCAAGCGAAAGGAGTGCACGTCAACCCAAGCACCCCACCCACCCGCCCCTTCAACCACCGTCTGCCCCACCTGTGACAGAGACTGTAGGTCCCGCATTGGATTCATCAGTCACCTGAGAACTCTTTTTTTTTAATGTGGAAGCAAGTTATCCTCGGTTCCGAGGGACTGCCTAAGAAGAGGAAGTGTAGAGGGAAATTTACACTGTATCTAACAGTTGCTGTACCTGACCTGGGAGTGTTTGATGGGACAGTGTAGAGGGAGCTTTACTCTGTATCTAACCCGTGCTGTACCTGACCTGGGAGTGTTTGATGGGACAGTGTACAGGGAGCTTTACTGTGTATCTAGCCCGTGCTGTACCTGACCCGAGAGTGTTTAATGGGGTAGTGTAGAGGGAACTTAACACTGTATCCAACCTGTGTTATACCTGACGTGAGTGTTTGATGGGACTGTGTAGAGGGAGCTTTACTCTGTATCTAACCCGTGCTCTAACTGCCCTGGGATTGTTTGACTCGACAGTGTCGAGGGAGCTTTACTCTTTATCTCACCCATGCTATACCTGCCCTCTGATTATTTGTTGGGATAATATAGAGGGATATTTACTCTTTATCTAACCACTGCTGTACCTGACCTGCGAGTGTTTGATGGGACAGTGTAGAGATAACTTTACTCTGTATCTAACCCATGCTTTACCTTTCATGGGAGTGTTTGATGGGACAGTGTAGAGAGAAACTTACACTGTATGTAACTCATGTTATACCTGACCTGAGAATGTTTGGGACATTAGAGAGGGAGCTTCACTTTGTATCTAAACCGTGCTATGCCTGACCTGGGAGTGTTTGATGGGACAGTGTAGAGGGAGCTTTACTCTGTATTTAAACCATGCTATTCCTGACTTGGGAGTGTTTGATGGGACAGTGAAGAGGGAGCTTTTCTCTGTATCTAACCCGTGCTTTTCTTGCCCTGGGACGGTTTGATGGGAACGTGTAGAGGGAGCTTTACTCTTTATCTAAGCAGTGCTATAGTACCTGCACTGGGAGTGTTTGATCGTTACGTGTAGAGTGAACTTTACCCTTTATCCAACCCGTGCTGTACCTGACCTGAGAATTTTTGATGGGACAGTGTAGAGGAGCTATACTCTGTATGTAACACGTGCTGTACCTGACCTGAGAGTGTTTGATGGGACAGTGTAAAGGGAACTTTACTCTGTATCTAACCTGTGTTATACCTGACCGGAGAGTCTTTGATAGGACTGTGTAGAGGGAGCTTTACTCTATATCAAACACGTGCTGTACCTGCCCTGGGAGTGTTTGATGCGGAGATGCCGGTGTTGGACTGGGGTGGACAAAATTGAGAGGTCGCACAACACCAGGTTATAGTCCAACAGTTTTATTTGAAATCACAAGCTTTCGGAGCTATCGATTTGCTCCTTCCTCAGGTGAAGTAAATTAGATACAGAATCTCCAAAGCATATATAGATGGAAAACAAAGAATGTGTACTTTACAATTGCAGACCAATAAATTAAATCATCCTGACTATCACGATACATGACGTGATCCGGACTCGAGTCGTCGTTAGCTTGTTCACAGATGTGATTCCCAGTAAAAAAAGTAAAAATTTTCCCAGTAAAAAAGTAAAAAAATGTTAAAGCTTTTCGTTTTACATACAGACGGCAGCTTTTGACACGTTAGAACCCCTGCGACTACACCTCATTGTCTCAGTTGTATCTTGCTATGTCTTTGATGTGGTACCTTCCTGGCTGACTTAATTAACTTTATCACACCTCGGCAGATAGTCAGGATGATTTAATTTATTGGTCTGCAATTGTAAAGTACACATTCTTTGTTTTCCATCTATATATGCTTTGGAGATTCTGTATCTAATTTACTTCACCTGAGGAAGGAGCAAATCGATAGCTCCGAAAGCTTGTGATTTCAAATAAAACTGTTGGACTATAACCTGGTGTTGTGCGACCTCTCAGTGTTTGATGCGACAGTGTAGAGGGAGCTTTACTCTGCATCTAACCCGTGCTGTAACTGCCCTGGGATTTTATGATAGGACAGTGTAGAGGGAGCTTTACACTGTATTTAACCCGAGCTATACCTGGCCTGAGACTGTTTGGGATAGTGTAATTTTTATTTGTACTGGGCGGGCGACAAACTCCTCTGAGTGCGACATTTTTGTCCATGGGCAGTTAACAACAACAACAGCAGCAACAACAGAAAATTGAGATCTTTGATTATTTTTATTCATTGCGCAAATGAATTTACTGGAATTTCACCAGGGATGAGGGACTTCAGTTATCTGGAGAGATAAAAGAAGCTGGGATTGTTCTCCTTTGAGCAGAGAAGGTCAAGAGGAGATTTAATAGAGGTGTTCAAAATTTTCAGGGGTTTTGAGGGAATAAATCAGGAGAAACTGTTCCCACTGGCAGGAGGGTCAGTAACCAGAGAGGAAGAGAATTTTTATTTTACGCAGCGAGTTGTTGTGATCTGGAATGCACTGCCTGAAAGGGCTGCGGAAACAGATTCAATATTAACTTTCAAAAGGGAATCGGATAAATATTTGAAAAGGAAAAATTTGCAGGGTTACGGTGAAAGAGCAGGGGAGCGGGAGTAATTGCAGAGCTCCACCAAAGAGCCGGCGCAGGCATAATGGGCCGAATGGCCTGCTCCTATGCTGTGCGATTCTCTCTGACATCATTGATCAAGCCCAGAGGCCGGTTGAGGCCAGGTTCGGGTATGGCGGGGGTTCCAGGCCCAGGATGCAGGGCAGGGGGAGTTAGGGAACTTTTTAAGAATTGCATCAAGGCAAATCATTCCTTTTTATTTACTTACTTATGTTTTCATTATTATTGTCTCTAAATCCCACTCAAACTTGCACAATAAATGAAAAGTAAAGTTGCAGCACCAGACTTGTATCACATAAACTTAAATGGAATGGGCATCATAAAAAGAATATTTTATCCAACGTTCTTTAACCATATAAATTTAGATTTTACACTTGCTTTGTTTTTGATTTATTTTCCTTTTTTGCTGTTTTTATCTTGTTATTGGCCGTTTTATTTTGTTTTTGCTTTTTTCCCCATTTTCGAGGGGTTTATTTAGTATAACTTTTTTGCTGGGGGTGGGGGAGAGTTGAGGGAAGGTAAGGCAATTCACATTGAAGTCCCATTGAAACACATCACCAGTTCTAGCCCTGGTTAGAACAGGCTGCATCCACTCTGAACTATATATTGACATCCAGTGCCAATCAGACTCCAGAGAATCCAAAGGCAGATTAACCAGAGCATGTTGACATTGACTATCCGTGCGCCACTTATCTCGCTCCAATTTTCAGAACCTTTTTTTTCCTTCTCTTCTTTTAGATATGGCATTTTAATTTTTCAATCACGGTTGACAGGCTGGTGAAGAAAGGCGATAATAGTTCGTGACAGGCGAACCCTTCATTGGACTGGCTTTTTTTCCTCTCTTTTCTGTGAAATGCAACACACTCGAGCAGCATAACAAAGTGCTGCTTTATTTGAAAGCCGGCGCCAGTGGTACAGAGGTCTAAGGAGAGCATAGGATTACACATCGGATATACGGCACAGAAACAGGCCATTCGGCCCAACCAGTCCATGCCGGTGATTATGCTCCACTCGAGCCTCCTCCCGTCTTTCCTCATCTAACTCTATCAGCATAACCCGTCTATTCCCTTCTCCGTCATATGTTTGTCTAGCCTCCCCTTCAATGCATCTATACCGTTCACCTCAACCACTCCCTGTGGTAGCGAGTTCCACATTCTCTCCACTCTTCGGGTAAAGAATTCCCTTATGGATTTCTTGGTGACTATCTTATATTGATGGCCTCTAGTTATGCTCTTCCCCACAAGTGGAAACATTCTCTCTGTATCCACTTTATCAAAACCTTTCATATTTTTAAAGACCTCTATTAGGTCACCCCTCAGCCTTCTTTTTTCAAGAGAAAAGAGACACAGCCTGTTCATCCTTTCCTGATATGTATACCCTCGTATTTCTGGTATCATCCTTATAAATCTTCTCTGCACCCTCTCCAGTAAATAATAATTCATATAGGTCTGAAAGCGTTAAAAAAACAAGCCTGAAGGCTTTGTGTCTTAATGCAAGGAGCATTCGGAACAAGGTGGATGAATTAGCTGCGCAAATAGAGGTAAATGAATACGATTTGATTGGGATTACAGAAACATGGCTCCAGGGTGGCCAAGGCTGGGAACTCAACATCCAGGGTTATTCAATATTTAGGAAAGATAGGCAAAAAAGAAAGGGAGGTGGGGTAGCATTGCTGGTTAAAGAGGGGATTAACACAATTGAAAGGAAGGATATTAGCTCTGATGATGCGGAATCTGTATGGGTAGAACTGAGAAATAACAAGGGGCAGAAAACGTTAGTTGGAGTGGTATATAGACCTCCAAACAGTAATACGGAGGTTGGGGACGGCATTAAAAGGGAAATTAGAGAAGCATGCAGTAAGGGCACAGCAGTCATCATGGGTGACTTTAATTTACATATAGATTGGGCTAACCAAATTAGTAAAAATACTGTGGAGGAGGAATTCCTAGAATGTTTACGAGATGGTTTTCTGGAACAATATGTCGAGGAACCAACCAGAGATCAGGCCATCTTAGACTGGGTATTATGTAACGAGAAAGGATTAATTAGCAATCTTGTTGTACGAGGCCCTTGGGTCAGAGTGATCATAATATGATAGAATTCTTCATTAGGATGGAGAGTGAAGTCGTTGAATCAGAGACTAGGGTCCTGAATTTAAATAAAGGAAACTATGATGGTATGAGGCGCGAATTGGGTAGGATTGATTGGGGAATGTCACTCAAGGGGTTGACGGTGGATAGGCAATGGCAAACATTCAAAGACTGCATGGATGAACTACAGAATTTGTACATCCCAGTGTAGCATAAGAATAAAACAAAAAGGGTGACTCAACCGTGGCTAACAAGGGAAATTAGGGATAGCATAAGATCCAAGGAGAGGGCATATAAATTGGCCAGAAAAAGCGGTAGCCCTGAGGATTGGGAGCAGTTTAGGATTCAACAAAGGAGGACAAAGGGATTAATTAAGAAGGGGAAAATAGAATATGAAAGTAAGCTTGCTGGGAACATAAAAACTGACTGTAAGAGCTTTTATAGATATGTGAAGAGAAAAAGATTAGTGAAATCAAGTGTAGGTCCATTGCAGTCAGAAGCGGGGGAAGTTATAATGGGGAACAAAGAAATGGCAGCCCAATTAAATGCATATTTTGGTTCTGTCTTCACAAAGGAGGACACAAATAAGCTCCCAGAGATGTTGGAGAACATACGGTCTGATGAAAGGGAGGAACTGAAAGAAATCAGTATTTGTAGGGAAATGGTGTTAGGGAAATTGACGGGATTGAAGGCCGATAAATCCCCAGGGCCTGATAATCTACATCCTAGGGTACTTAAGGAAGTGGCCTTAGAAATAGTAGATGCATTGCTGATCATCTTCCAACATTCGATGGAATCTGGAACTGTACCCATGGATTGGAGGGTAGCTAATGTTACCCCACTATTCAAAAAGGGTGGTAGAGAGAAAGCGGGGAATTACAGACCGGTAAGCCTGACATCGGTAGTGGGGAAAATGCTAGAGTCCATTATAAAGGATGTAATAGCTGAGCATTTGAAAAACAGTGACAGGATCGGACAAAGTCAACATGGATTTACAAAAGGTAAATTGTGCTTGACTAATCTACTGGAATTTTTTGAGGATGTAACTGGGAAAATAGATAAGGGAGAACCAGTAGATGTGGTGTATTTGGACTTTCAACAGGCTTTCGATAAGGTCCCGCATAAGAGATTAGCGGGTAAAGTTAAGGCACATGGGATTGGGGGCAAGGTATTGACTTGGATAGAGAACTGGTTGGCGGACAGAAAGCAGAGAATAGGAATTAATGGGTCTTTTTCCGAGTGGCAAGCAGTGACTAGTGGGGTACCGCAGGGTTCGGTCCTTGGACCCCAGCTATTCACAATATACATTAATGATCTAGATAAGGGAATTAAATGTAATATCTCCAAGTTTGCAGATGACACAAAGCTCGGTGGGAGTGTGTGCTGCGAGGAGGATACCGAGAAACTCAAGGATGATCTGGACAGGTTGGGTGAGTGGGCAGAAGCGTGGCAGATGCAATATAACATGGATAAGTGTGAGGTTATCCACTTTGGTGTCAAAAACAGAAAGGCAGACTATTATCTGAATGGCAATAGATTGGGAGAAGGGGAAGTGCAACGAGACCTGGGTGTCCTTGTGCACCAGTTGCTGAAAGTAAGCATGCAGGTGCAGCAGGCGGTGAAGAAGGCAAATGGTATGTTGGCCTTCATAGCGAAAGGGTTTGAGTATAGGAACAGGGATGTCCTGCTGCAGTTGTACAGGGCCTTGGTGAGACCACACCTTGAGTACTGTGTGCAGTTTTGGTCGCCTTATCTGAGGAAGGATGTTCTTGCCATGGAAGGAGTTCAGCGAAGATTCACAAGGCTGATACCTGGGATGGCAGGAATGACATATGAGGAGAGATTGGGTCGATTGGGCTTATACTCACTGGACTATAGAAGAATGAGAGGGGATCTCATCGAAACATATAAAATTCTGACAGGTCTGGACAAACTAGATGCAGGAAGAATGTTCCCGATGGTCGGAGAGTCCAGAACCAGGGGTCATAATCTACGGATAACGGGTAAACCATTTAGGACAGAAATGAGGAAGAATTTCTTCACCCAGAGAGTGGTGAACCTGTGGAATTCTCTGCCACAGAAGGTAGTTGAGGCGAAGTCATTAAATATATTCAAGGATGAGTTAGATATATTTCTTAAAGCTAAAGGTATCAAGGGATATGGGGAGAAGGCAGGGACAGGGTACTGAGTTTAGATGATCAGCCATGATCTCATCGAATGGCGGAGCAGGCTCGAGGGGCCGAATGGCCTACTCCTGCTCCTATCTTCTATGTTTACTCTAAGTGTGGTCTAACCAAGGTTCGATACAGGTTTAGCATAACTTCCCTACTTTTCAATTCTATCCCTCTAGAAATAAACCCTAGTGTTTGGTTTGCTTTTTTTATGGCCTTGCTAACCTGTGTCGCAACTTTTAGTGATTTGTGTATTTGTACTCTGAGATCCCTTTGTTCCTCTACCCCACCCAGACTCGCATCCTCCAAGTGATAAGTGACCTCCCTATTCTTCCTACCAAAATGTAATACCTCACATTTATCTGTGTTGAACTTCATTTTCCAATTATATGCCCATTCTGCAATGTTATTAATGTCCTCCTGTAATTTGTTGCAGTCCTCCTCAGTATTGACTATCCCCCCCAATTTGGTGACATCCGCAAATTTAGAAATTGTGTTTTTGATTCCAAAGTCTAAATCGTTAATATAAATTGTGAACAACAGTGGTCCCAGCACTGATCCTTGTGGAACACCACTACCCACCTTCTGCCACTGTGAATAGCTACCTTTTACCCCTCCTCTCTGCTTTCTGTCTTGAAGCCAGCTAGCTATCCATTCTGCTATTTGTCCCCGACTCCACATTCTCTGACTCTGTTCATCAGTATATTATGGGGTACCTTATCGAAGGTCTTTTGAAAATCTAGATAAATTACATCTATTGCATTACTATTGTCTACTCTCTCTGTTACCTCTTCAAAACATTCAATGAGGTTGGCCAAGCAAGACTTTCCCTTTTGAAATCCATGCTGACTATTCATTATTATACTTTCCGTTTCTAGATGTTCTTCTATTTTCTCCTTTAGTAGGGATTCCATTATTTTTCCTACCACCGATGTTAAGCTGACTGCACTATAATTCCTTGGATATGTTCTACCCCCCTTCTTAAATATAGGTATTACGTTAGCTATCCGCCAGTCCTCTGGCACTACACCTTTTTCTAACGAATTATTAAATATGTGTAGTATTGCCTCTGCTGTTTCTTCCCTAGATTCTTTTAAAATGTGAGAATTTTTTCTTTTTTCACATGTTGATGAATGCGTGGCTGGAGAGATGCTGCAGGAGGGAGGGCTTTAGATTCCTGAGGCATTGGGACCGTTACTGGGGAAGGTGGGACCTGTACAAGCCGGACGGGTTACACCTCAACAGAGCCGGGACCAATATTCTCACGGGGAGGTTTGTTAGTGCTGTTGGGGAGGGTTTAAACTAGCTTGGCAGGGGAATGGGCACCAGCATATAGGAATAGAAAAGAGGAATAAGGTGCATAAAAGAGTGAGTGTGTTGGATAGTATTAGAGAAGATAGTACTGGAGGCCGTAGTAGTACCAGATTAGATAGGAGCAGACTAAGAAAGACTACGAAAAATTCAAAAATGGGTTTAGAATGCATGTACGTAAACGCACAAAGTGTGGTGAATAAGGTTGGTGAGCTACAAGCACAATTAGCCGTGTGGCAATATGATGTTGTGGCAATAACGAAAACATGGCTTAAAAATGGTGAGGACTGGGCACTTAATATTCAAGGGTACAAGGTGTTCAGAAAAGATAGAGAGAAAAAAGGGAGGTGGGGTGGCAGTGCTGATTAAGGAAGACATTGTAGTGTTGGAAACGGAGAATGTTCTTGAGGGGATAAGGACAGAATCCATTTGGTTAGAGTTGAGGAGCAAAAAGGGTATGATCACGCTATTGGGGGTATTCTATAGGCCTCCAAATAGTGAGAGGGAGGTAGAGGAGCAAAGCTGCAGGGAAATCGCACAGATATGCAAGAGCTATAGAGTGGTGATATTAGGGGACTTTAATTACCCAAATATCTATTGGGATAATGCTAGGGTAAAGGGAAAGGAGGGGGAGGAATTTCTGAAATGTGTTCAGGAGAATTTCCTTGACCAATATGTTCTTGGCCCAACTAGGAAGGAGGCATTGCTGGATCTGGTGCTGGGGAATGAGGTGGGCCAGGTCGACCAAGTGTCTGTGGGAGAACACTTGGGTACGAGTTATCATCGTATCATAAGATTTAGATTAGCAATGGAGAGGAGCAAGGAACAATCTAGAGTGGAACTTCTAAACTGGAATAGGACTAACTTCAATGGGATGCGAAAGGATCTAGCCAGGGTAAAATGGAACCAAAGACTGACAGGAAAAACTGTAACGGAACAGATTTTAAGGAGGAGATGTTCCAAGTACAGGCTAGGTACATTCCAACAAGAGGGAAGCGTAAGGGAACCAAAGCAAGGGCTCCCTGGATGACAAGGGAGATAGAGAAGATGATGAAACTAAAAAAGAGTGTGTATGATGCATGTCAGGTGAATTCTTCAAGTGAGAACCAGACCAAATATGGGCCTAGAAATTCGCGTGGCCGTCTTGTCGTGGGGGTAAGGATTGCGCGCGCTGTTACCCACCGCGCCTGCCGTTGTGTTTTGGGCCCACAGGAACTTCGGGTCCTGGGCCTCTCCCAAGAGCCGGCGCGCAGTGCTTGTGTGTCCCAGGGGCGCAGTTAGTGCGATGCGACCCCTAGGATCACGTGGGCCATGGAGAGCCAATGGCAGCAGACCATCTTTCATTCATAGATTTGACAGGAGACCTGTCAAATCTGTGAATTGAAATCGGCCCCAAAAGAACAGCTAAACTTAAAATAAATTTAAAAAAAACCATCACATTTATAAAATAACTATAGTTAAATAAATTAACCACTTTAAACAAAAATTAAATTTTTGAAAAAATTAAAATACTTTTTAAAAGTTATAAAAATAAACTTACCTTTCTTTAAAGTATCTAAAAAAGATAAACCTGTTGAAAAAAATTTAAAATTATACTTAATTAACTACTTACCTTGTTCAAAAGGGGTCTTACGCCTCCTTTTTATTAGCGTAGAATCTTCAATACTTACCCTCGCATTGAAACCTGAAAAAAAATCTAAGTGTGCTGCGTGTGCGCAGCCTCTAGCGCGCACGCAGTTCACCTAGGAACCGCCCCCTTCACCATACCGGAAGTTCCGGTTTCCCGCGCATGCGCAGTGCATGCAGGATACCGGCACTTCGGGAATGAATACGGGTGAGTACACACTGAGTACTCACCCGGGAACGGCCGAATTTTTGGGCCCATAAGTTGAGAGGGGATGTGAAGATGAAAATAAGATTGTCAAAGAGAGAATATTAGAGTAGGCTGGCGGTTAACATAAAAGGGAACACCAAAATCTTCTACCGGCATATAAACAGTAAGCGGGTTGTAAGAGGCGGGTGGGGCCTATTAGAGACAAAGATGGTGATATATGCTTAGAGGCGCAGGGCAAGGCTAGAATACTCAATGAGTACTTTGTAACGGTGTTTACTAAGGTGGTGGATGCTGACAAGGTAGAAGCAATGGAATGGGTGAAAATTGATAGACAGGGTGTACTAGACAGGCTGGGTATGCTTAGAATGGACAAGTCGCCTGGTCCAGATGGCTTGCATCCTAGGTTACTGAGGGAATTGGGGGAGGAGATAGCGGAAGGGCTTGCCATAATTTTCCAATCTTCCCTCGATGCGGGGCAAGTGCCTGAGGATTGGAATGTGGCAAATGTGACACCATTGTTCAAGAAAGGGTGTAAGGACAATCCTAGTAACTGCATGCCGGTCAGTTTAACATCAGTGGTGGGTAAAGTTTGAGAAACAATAATCAAGGACAAATTTAACAGGCATTTGGAGAGGTTTAAGCTAATTAAGGAGAGCCAACACAGGTTTGTAAAAAGATCGTGTTTGACTAATCTAATTGAATTTTTTGATGAAGTATCAGGGAGGATTGATGAAGGGAATGCAATGGATGTTGTCTACATGGATTTTCGGAAGGCGATTGACAAAGTACCACATAGAAGGCTGGTAACAAAATTGAGGCTCATGGAATAGGTGGGTCAGTGGCAGCTTGGATAAGGAATTGGCTTAAGGACAGAAAGCAGCGAGTTGTGGTAAATGGCTGTTTTTCAGACTGGAGGATGGTAGACAGTGGCGTTCCCCAAGGGTCAGTGCAGACAAGTGGCAGATGGAATTTAATACAGAGAAGTGTGAGGTGATGAATTTTGGCAGAAGGAACAGGGAGAGGCAATATACACTTAATGGCACAGTTTTAAAGAGTGTGCAGGGACAGAGGGACCTGGGAGTTAATGTGCATAGGTCCCTGAAGGTGGCAGGACATATTGAGAGTGCGGTTAAAAAAGCGTATGGGATCTTGGGCTTCATAAATAGAGGTATTGAGTACAAAAGTAGAGAAGTTATGCTGAACATTTAAAAGGGCTGGTTAGGCCACAACTGGCGTATTGCGTCCAGTTCTGGTCACCACACTTTAGGAAGGATGTGAAGGCCCTTGAGAGGGTGCAGAGGAGATTTACCAGAATGGTTCCGGGGATGGGGGATCTTAGCGACAAGGACAGGTTGGAGAAGCTGGATTTGTTTTCATTGGAGCAAAGGAGGTTGATGGGTGATTTGATAGAGGTGTACAAGATTATGACGGGTTTGGATAGGCTAGACGGGGAAAGGCTGTTCCCACTAGTTGATGGTACAAGGACTAGGGGACACAGTTTTAAGGTTTTGGGCAAGAGATACAGGGGGACGTGAGGAAAAACTTTTTTACACAGTGAGTGGTGATGACTTGGAATTCGCTGCCGATGGAAGTGGTGGAAGCGGAGACACTCAATGTTTTCAAGGGGAGACTGGATAGGCACTTGAGGGAAATTAAATTGCAGGGTTACGGGGATAGAGCGGGGGAATGGGACTGACTGGATTGCTCTACAGAGAGCCGGCACGGTCTCGATGGGCCGAATGGCCTCCTTCTGTGCCGTTATGTCTCTATGACTCTATGACTTTTTGATGATTCTGCCGTTGCCATTTACACCTCCTCTAGACCCATCCTTTGTTTCTGTACTTGTCCCATTCCCATCTCCTCTTGCCTCGCACCATCATCCCTTTTGTCATTGACTCTCTCCTGCCCTCCACCCTATCACAGACCTTCCCTTTTGTTCTTTCCTCCCCTCCCCCCTCTCCCTGCCCCGACACCTGCTTAAAAACCTGTTCCATCTCCAACTTTTTAAAATTCCCCAGCCCAGGCAACACCCTCATAAATCTCCTCTGTGCCCTCTCTAGTGCAATCACATCCTTCCTGTAATGTGGTGACCAGAACTGCACGCAGTATTCTAGCTGGGGCCTAACTAGTGATTTTTACAGTTCAAGCATAACCTCCCTGCTCTTATACTCTATGCCTCGGCGAATAAAGGCAAGTATCCCGTATGCCTTCTTAACCACCTTATCTACCTGTCCTGCTACCTTCAGGGATCTGTGGACATGCACTCCAAGGTCCCTCTGATCTTCTGCACTTCTCAGTGTCTCACCATTTATAGTGTATTCCCTTTCCTTGTTAGCCCTCCCCAAATGCATTACCTCACACTTTTCCACATTGAATTCCATTTGCCACTGTTCTGCCCACCTGATCAGTCCATTGATATCTTCCTGCAGTCTGTAACTTTCTTCTTCATTATCAACCACACGGCTAATTTTTGTATCATCTGCAAACTTCTTAATCATACTTCCTACATTCAAGTCCAAATCATTGATATATACCACAAAAAGCAGAGGGCCCAGTACTGAGCCCTGCGGAACCCCACTGGAAAAAGCCTTCCAGTCACAAAAACACCCTTCGACCTTTACCCTTTGTTTCCTGCCTCTGAGCCAATTTTGGATCCAACTTGCCACTTTGCCTTGGATCCCATGGGCTTTTACTTTCGTGACCAGTCTGCCATGCGGGACCTTATCAAAAGCCTTGATAAAATCCATATAGACTACATCAAATGCCCTACCCTCATCGACCCTCCTTGTTACCTCCTCAAAAAATTCAATCAAGTTAGTCAGACACGACCTTCCCTTAACAAATCCATGCTGACTGTCCCTGATTAATCCGTGTCTTTCTAAATGAAGATTTATCCTGTCCCTCAGAATTTTTTCCAATAATTTTCCCACCACCGAGGTTAGGCTGACTGGCCTGTAATTACTCAGTATATCCCTTTCTCCCTTTTTAAACAATGGTACCATGTTAGCAGTCCTCTGGCACCACACCTGTAGCCAGAGAGGATTGGAAAATGATGGTCAGAGCCTCTGCTATTTCCTTTCTTACTTCTCTTAACAGTCTGGGATACATTTCATCCGGGCCTGGGGATTTATCCACTTTCAAAGATGCTAAACCCCTTGATACTTCCTCTTTCACTATGTTTATTTTATCTAATATTTCACACTCCTCCTCCCTGATTGCAAAGTCTGCATCGTCCCTCTCTTTTGTGAAAACAGACGCAAAGTATTCATTAAGAACCATACGCATGTCTTCAGCTTCCACACACAGGTTACCTTTATGGTCCCCAATAGGCCCTACTCTTACTAAAGCAAAATACTGCAGATGCTGGAAATTTGAAATAAAAACAGAAAATGCTGGAAACACTCAGCAGGCCCGGCAGCATCTGTGGAGAGAGAAACAGAGTTAACGGTTCAGCTCGATGACCCTTCCTCAGAACTGGAAAAAGTTGGAGATGGAACAGGTTTTTAAGCAGGTGTCGGGGCAGGGAGAGGGGGGAGGGGAGGAAAGAATAAAAGAGAAGGTCTGTGATAGGGTGGAGGGCAGGAGAGAGTCAATGACAAAAGGGATGATGGTGCGAGGCAAAAGGAGATGGGAATGGGACAAGTACAGAAACAAAGGATGGGTCTAGAGGAGGTGTAAATGGCAACGGCAAAATCATCAACAGCTGCAATGTGAGAGAGAGAAAAAAAATGATAGGAGCAGAGGTTATGGTCTGAAATTGTTGAACTCAATGTTGAGTCCAGAAGGCTGTAAAGTGTCTAATCGAAAGATGAGCTGCTGTTCCTCGAGCTTATGTTGAGCTTCATTGGAACATTGTAAGAGGCCGAGGACGGAGAGGTCAGAGTGGGAGTGGAGCGGAGAATTAAAGTGACAGGCGACCGGAAGCTCGGGGTCACCCTTACGGATTGAACGGAGGTGTTCCGCAAAGCGGTCACCCAATCTGTGTTTGGTCTCCCCAATGTAGAGGAGACCGCATCGTGAGCAGCGAATACAGTATACTAAATTGCACAAAGTACAAGTAAATCGCTGTTTCACCTGGAAGGAGGGTTTGGGGCCCTGGAGAGTGGGAAGGGAGGAGGTAAAAGGGTAGGTGTTGCATCTCCTGCGCTTGCAAGGGAAGGTGCTGGGCGAAGGGGAAGGGGTGTTGGGGGTGATAGAGGAAACATAGAAACATAGAAAAATAGGAGCAGGAGTAGGCCATTCGGCCCTTCGAGCCTGTTTCGCCATTCAATATGATCATGGCTGATCCTCTATCTCAACACCATATTCCCGCTCTCTCCCCATACCCCTTGATGCCTTTTGTGTCTAGAAATCTATCTATCTCCTTCTTAAATATATTCAGTGACTTGGCCTCCACAGCCTTCTGTGGTAGAGAATTCCACAGGTTCACCACCCTCTGAGTGAAGAAATTTCTCCTCATCTCAGTCCTAAATGTCCTACCCCATATCCTGAGACTGTGATCGCTTGTTCTAGAACCCCCAGCCAGGGGAAACATCCTCCCTGCATCCAGTCTGTCTAGCCCTGTCAGAATTTTATACGTTTCAATGAGATCCTCTTTCATTCTTCTAAACGCTAGTGAATACAGGCCTAGTCGACCCAATCTCTCCTCATACGACAGTCCTGCCATCCCAGGAATCAGTCTGGTGAACCTTCACTGCACGCCCTCTATGGCAAGTAAATCCTTTCTTAGGTAAGGAGACCAAAACTGTACATAGTACTCCAGGTGTGGTCCCACCAAGGCCCTGAATAACTGTAGTAAGACATCCTTGCTCCTGTACTCAAATCCTCTTGCAATGAAGGCCAACATACCATTTGCCTTCCTAACTGCTTGCTGCACCTGCATGTTTGATTTCAGTGACTGGTGTACAAGGACACCCAGGTCCCTTTGTACATCAACATTTCCCAATCTATCACCATTTAAATAATACTCTGCCTTTCTGTTTTTCCTACCGAAGTGGATAACTTCACATTTATCCACGTTATACTTGAAGGGGAGTGAAGGAGTTAATTTGAACTCATGTTAAATTAAAATAAATAATTTCTCGTTTCTGTATGAAATAGAATAAAGAGCCCAGGTGGGGAGATAAAGCCTGGTTGAGAGTTGTGATACTTAGCAAGATCCAAGGCCAAAATACAATGAACAACTGTGAGAACCAGACAGGGCCCCTTATATACGTCATTGAATTGCTTTTAGTTTGTAGCTGACAAAGATAAGAATATAACGAATTAATGGTTTAGTTTGAATCGACATAAATTGTTTAGAATATAACAAATTAATTGTTTAGTTTGAATTGACATAATTGTAATCATGTGATATTTTGTAACTATGTGATTGGACAACTCTTCAATAAAAGGTTGTCATTGACAATGGGAGGTCGAGAAGCTGTAGTCACCAGGCCGTGTAAGGTCTGTGACGCTTCTCCCAGGGATCTCTGAATATTAAATAAACTGTTTTTTGCTTTTACCTATCAACACAGACTGGAGTGAAATAATTTCTCCCTAACATACTGCATCTGCCATGTATTTGCCCACTCACTCAATTTGTCTAAATCGCCTTGAAGCCTTTTTGCATTCTCCTCACAACTCACAATCCCACCTAGTTTTGTGTTGTCGGCAAACTTGAAAATATTACATTTGGTTCCCTCATCCAAATCATTGATATATATTGTGAATAGCTGGGGCCCAAGCACTGATCCCTCCGGTACCCCACTAGTCACCGCTTGCCACCCCGAAAAAGACCCATTTATTCCTACTCTCTGTTTCCTGTCTGTTAACCAATTTTCAATCCATGCCAGTATATTACCCCCAATCCCATGTGCTTTAATTTTGCACACTAACCTCTTATGTGGGACTTTATCAAAGGTCTTCTGAAAATCCAAATACACCACATCCACTGGTTCTCCCTTATCTATTCTACCAGTTACATCCTCAAAAAACTCCAGTAGGTTTGTCAAACATGATTTCCCTTTCATAAATCCATGTTGTCTAATCCCGTTGATATTTTCTAACTGTCCTGTTATCACATCCTTTATAATAGACTCTAGCATTTTCCCGACTACAGATGTTAGTTCCTTGTTTTCTCTCTGCCTCCTTTTTTAAATATTGGGGTTACACTTGCCACCTTCCAATCTGCAGGACCTGTTCCATAATCTATAGAATTTTGGAAGATGACAACCAATGCATCCACTATTTCCATGGCTACCTCTTTTAGTACTCTGGGATGCAGATTATCAGGCCCTGTGGATTTATCAGCTGTCAGTCCCATTAATTTCTCCAGCACTATTTTTTTACTAATACTAATTTCCTTTAATTCCTCCTTCTCACTAGACCCTTGGTTCCCTAGCATTTCTGGGAAGTTATTTGTGTCCTCTTCCATGAAGACAGAACCAAAGTATTTGTTTAATTGTTCTGCCATTTCCTTGTTCCCCATTATAAATTCTCTCGTTTCTGACTGTAAGGGACCTACATTTGTCTTCACTAATCTTTTTCTTTTTACATACTTGTAGAAGCTTTTACAATCCACTTTCATGTTCCTTGCAAGTTTACTCTCATACTCTATTTTTCCCCTCTTAATCAATCAAGGAGTGGACCAGGGTGTTGCGGAGGGAGCTGTCCCTTCGGAATGCTGAAAGGGGAGGTGAGGGGAAGATGTGTTTGGTGGTGGGATCACACTGGAGGTGGTGGAAATGGCGGAGGATGATCCGTTGAATGTGGAGGCTGGTGGGGTGAAAGGTGAGGATAAGGGGAACCCTATCGTGATTCCGGGAGGGAGGGGAATGGGTGAGAGCAGAAGTGCGGGAAATGGAACGGACACGGTCAGGGGCCGTGTTAACCAAGGTAGAGGGGAATCCTTGGTTGAGGGAAAAGGAAGACATGTCGGACGCACTAGTATGGAAGGTGACATCGTCAGAGCAGATGCGGCGGAGACAGAGAAACTGGGCGAATGGAATAGAGTCCTTACAGGAAGCAGGGTGGGAGGTAGTGTAGTCCAGGTAGCTCCGGAGTCAGTGGGCTTATAGTGAATGTTTGTCAACAGGCCCTACTCTTACTTTAGATATCCTTTTGCTCTTAATGTATTTATAAAACATCTTTGGGTTTTCCTTGATGTTACTTGCCAATATTTTTTCATGCCCTCTCTTTGCTTTCCCAATTTCCTTTTTAATTTCACCCCTGCACTTTCTATACTCCTTGAGGCTTTCTGCAGTATTGAGACCTCGGTATCTGTCATAAGCTTCCCTTTTTTTCTTTATCCTACCCTGTATGCCCCTTGACATCCAGGGAGCTCTAGATTTGTTAGTCCCACCCTTTTTCTTTAAGGGAACATACTTGCTCTGAACCCTCACTATCTCCTCCTTGAATGCCTCCCACTGCCCTGACACTGATTTACCTTCAAGTTTCTGTCTCCAGTCCACTTTGGCTAAATCACCTCTCAGCTTAGTAAAATTAGCTTTTACCCAATTGAGAACTTCTATTCCTGGTCTGTCCTTGTCCTTTTCCATAACTACCCTAAATCTAACTGAATTATGATCACTACCACCAATATGCTCTCCCACTGATACCCTTCCCACCTGCCCAGCTTCATTCCCTAAAATGAGGTCCAGAACCGCCCCCTCTCTTGTTGGGCTTGCTACGTACTGGCTAAAAAAGTTCTCCTGAATACATTTTAAGAATTCTGCTCCCATTATACCTTTCACACTAATTCTATCCCAGTTAATATAAGGGAAGTTGAAATCCCCTACTATTACTGCCCTATTATTGCACGTCTCAGAAATTTGCCTGCATATTTGCTCTTCTATCTCCCTCTGACTGTTTGAAGGTCTATAGTACACTCCCAGCAGTGTGATTGCCCCTTTTTTGTTTTTCAGTTCAACCTATATGGCCTCATTTGATGATCCTTCTACATATCATCCCTCCTCAAAGCTGTAATTGTCTCTTTAATCAATACTGCGACCCCTCCTCCTTTTTTACCCCCCTCTCTATCCCATCTGAAAACCCTGTAACCAGGAATGTTGAGCTGCCATTCCTGCCCTTCTTTCAGCCATGTCTCAGTAATATCTATAATATCAGACTCCCACGTGTCTATCTGTGCCCTCAGCTCATCTGCTTTATTCCCTAGACTCCTGGTGTTGAAGTATACACCATTTAGCATTGCCAAACTCTCTTGTTGTCTATTTTCTAGCCTTTGTTTCCTCTGCCTTCCAAACTCGCTTACTAATTTTCTGCCCTCCATTTCCAGCTTTGCTTCTCTCCCTTCTGAATCCATTCTCAGGTTCCCATCCCCCTGCCAAGCTAATTAAAACCTTCCCCAACAGCACCAGCAAACTCCACCACGAGGATATTGGTCCTGGCTCCGTTGAGGTGCAACCCGTCCGGCTTGTACAGGTCCCACCTCCCCCAGAAACGGTCCCACTGCCTCAGGAATCTAAAGCCCTCCCTCCTGCACCAACTCTCCAGCCACGCATTCATCTGCTCTATCCTCCTGTTTCTGTACTCACTAGCACGTGGCACCGGGAGTAATCCGGAGATTACTAGCTTTGAGGTCCTGCTTTTTAATCTCTTTCCTAGCACCCTAAAATCTGCCTGCAGGACCTCATCCCTCTTTCTACCTATGTCGTTGGTACCGATGTGGACCACGACCTCTGGCTGTTCACCCTCCCCCCTCAGAATGTCCTGCAGCCGTTCAGTGTAGAGGGAGCTTTACCTGACCTGGGATTGTTTGAAGGGAACATGTAGAGGGAGCTTTACACTGTATCTAACCCGTGCTTTACCTGTGCTGGGAGTGTTTGCTGGGGACAGTGTAGAGGGAGCTTTGCTCCAAATCTAACCCTTGCTGTACCTGCCCTGGGACTGTTTGATGTGACAGTGTAGAGGGAGCTTTACACTGTATCTACCCATGCTATTCCTGACTTGGGAGTGTTTGATGGGACAGTGTAGAGGGAGCGTTACTCTGTATCTAACCCATGCTATACCTGACATGGGAGTGTTTGATGGGATAGTGTGAAGGGAGCTATCTCATTGTTGCCCTTGATGTCCCCTTAATTTTTGCTCCGATTGTCCAAACACCTATTAATCCTGATGATTGCTCCACTTATTGCCTTTGACTCCTGTTCCTGTTACGGGGAATAAACTGGTTTTAGAAAACAGAGGTTGCAATAACCTGCCTTATCCCAACACCATTCCTTCAAACTGGCTCTCACTGCCGAAGCCGTTGGGAGAGACACTGCCTGATATAAAGAGGAGTCGCACAACGCCAGGTTATAGTCCAACAGATTTATTTAAAATTACAAGCTTTCAGAGCTATCAATCGCCCCTTCTTCAGGTAAAGTTACTATGAGTGAATCTACAAAAATTCACAGAATATAAACACAGAGAAAATGCAGAGATACAATCTTTCCTTACATCAAAGACACACCAAGAGCACAGCCAAGACAATGAGATGTGTCTCAGGGGGTCCAACGTGTCAAAACCTGCTGTCTGCATATCCTCTCCATTTGGGTTTGTTTTTTGTGTTTGTTTTTTTAAACCATGTTGCCTCCCAGTCGGGGAACACTTCAGCAGTCAAGGGCATTCAGCCTCGGATCTGCGGGTTAGCGTTCTCCAAGGCGGCCTTCGAGATGCACGACAACGCAAAATCATCGAGCAAAAACTGATAGCCAAGTTCCGCACTCATGAGGACGGCCTCAATAGGGATATCGGGTTCATGTCACGCTACAGAACGTGACTTGACATCGTTGTCTGTCTTTCCAGTTTTTTAAAAAAACAAACACAAAAAACAAACACAAAAAACAAACCCAAATGGAGAGAATATGCAGACAGCAGGTTTTGACACGTTGGACCCCCTGGGACACATCTCATTGTCTTGGCTGTGCTCTTGGTGTGTCTTTGATGTAAGGAAAGATTGTATCTCTGCATTTTCTCTGTGTTTATAGTCTGTGAATTTTTGTAGATTCACTCATAGTAACTTTACCTGAAGAAGGGGCGATCGATAGCTCCGAAAGCTTGTAATTTTAAATAAATCTGTTGGACTATAACCTGGTGTTGTGCGACTTCTCATTTTTGTCCACCCCAGTCCAACGCCGGCATCTCCGCATCATGATATAAAGAGAAGAGAGACTTTGAGGTGTATAAAGCAAGAGGTGAACACGGGGATCATTGAATAGTGGGTCCTCACATTTGGAGGATGGGAGGGAGAATTCGTAAGGGGTAATTTTGGGAGTCTGTGCTCCCTGCCTGGTGTCTCCGTACATGAGAGCAGGTTCGGAGACAGGACTGATTGTACAACCTGCGATCATGCCCAGTGAGACTGCGCATCAGGAGCAGGGCCTGGTCATGTGACCTGGTAATACAAGGACTGGGAGGGGCTTGGGCTGCTTTGTGACATCATTCCTGGCTGCTGTTGTGATTGGCTTGTGGCTCCTTTGTGTTGTCACCTGGGGACAGGTTTATGCCCCTGGTTACACATCAGCGGGATGTCACTGTGGGAGGAGCTGGAGTCGGCAGCAGTCTGGAGAGTGAGTTTAGTCCCTATAAATAGGGGAAGGAAAGAAAAGAACAATTTAATAGTAAAGTAAGTAATTCAACCAACTGTCATTAATTGCAAATATATTGAACTAATCATAGTCACAAAAACAGTCCCACTGTATTCCAGTTACAGATTCTAGAATTAATATTAATCATTTTTATATTACCAGTTTCTTGGAGTGAGCAATATCTCAGGAAGGTGGAGAGAGAGAAGTCGAATCATCGCCACACTAACTGGGACTGGAGAAATGTCACTGGGTTCACAGAGCAGATCTGGTGGGACCAAGACCCCCAGAGTCAGAGACGGGATAAAACGGGAAGCTTCAACAATGATTGGAAAGGTAAGGAACTCTACTGAGCATCCCATCAGTCCAGGACTTTGTCAAGGTGAGAGTCTAACCAGATACTGGGAGCTGTTCAATATTTACCATCAAACTCACCCTTTGATGCAGCAAGTTGACCGGAGCTCAACTTGTATATAAACCTTGCCCAGACCTCACCCGGGAGTGCTGGACACCTCCGTGTAGAGGGATTTTTATTCAATATCAATCCCATGCTGTACCTGAGCTGGTGTGCTTCATTGGGTAGTGTAAAGGGAACTGTACGCTGCATTGAACACATTCTGTATCGGAGTTGGCTGTGCTTTGTGAACCAATTTAGAGAGAGCTTTACTCTGTACCAAACTCCTGCTGTACCTGACCTGGGAGGGTTTGTTTGGGCAGTGTAGAGGGAGCTTTACTCTATACCTAACTCGTGCAATACCTGACCTGGGAGTGTTTGATGGTGCAGTGTAGAGGGAGCTTTACCCCATTATTGCTCATGATGTCCCCTCCAATTACTGCTCCGAAGGTCCCTGAACTTGATACCCCTGATGATACAATGACTATTGCTGCTGACACCCCTTGCTATGACAGGGAATAGACTGATTTCAGAACAGAGGACTGTAATATACCTGCTGTATCCCAGAACCATTGCCTGAAGCTGCCACTCACCACCAAAGTAGGAGGGAGACACACTGCCTGATATAAAGAGAAGGGAGACTTTGAGGTGTATAATGCAAGAGGTGGGCATGGGGGCCATTGAATAGTGGGTCCTCACAGTTTGAGGATGGGAGGGAGAATTCGTGAGGGGTAATTTTGGGAGTCTGTGCTCCCTGTGGCACCAGTGAACTCACCCCGGGGAGAAGCTGTTCGAATGTACGGTGTGTGGGAAGGGCTTCAGCCAGTCCTGCCGTTTGACCGTGCACCAGTGAACTCACCCCGGGGAGAAGCCGTTCGAATGCACCGTGTGCATGAAGCGGTTTAACTCCTCCAGTTTGTTGCAGCACCAGCGGATCCACAGCGAGGAGGCCACTTGAGTTGTACTGTGTGTGAAATGCAATTTGACACATCTGGTTAGCTTCCACCCCAGTGAATTGACACCAGAGGGAAACTGTTGAATGGACTGGATTCACAACTGTCCCTGTTTCACTGAGATTCACAGAGTGAAACCAACTATAAACACTTGAGGTTTGCAGTAATTTTATGTTTAGAATGGCCTCCTCTGCTGCAGTAACTGTGCCAATGAAGTTGATTATATCACTGCTCACAATCTCACGGCATGATATCACACTTTCCCCCGGAGAGTTACAGAATTAAGTGTCGGCTAAAAACATTGTATTTCCACAAGGGAGAGTGTAATTATAGGAACAGGAGTCGGCCACTTAGCCCCTCGAGCTGTTCCACCATTCAGTGAGATCACGGCTGATCTGTGACCTAACTCCATAGACCCTCCTTTGCCCCATATACCTTTAGTTAACAAAAATCTATCAATCTCAGATTTAAATTGAACAATTGACCTCGCGTCAATTGCTGTTTGCGGAAGAGAGTTCCAAAATTCTACCACCCTTAGTGTATAGAAGTGTTTCCAAACTTCACTCCTGAAAGGTCTGGCTCTAATTTTTAGACAATGCCCCCTAGTCCTAGACTCCCCGACCAGCGGAAATAGTCTCTCTCTATCAGCAGCATTCCCTCGAAACTGCGCAGCTCTCTGCCAGTCGCGCGCAGCCCCTGTGTTTTGAATGTTAAGTTTCGCGCAAGCACAAAACTGTGAATGGGCCACACAGCCCCTTAAAGGGACCGCGCACCCAAAACATTGGCAGAACATTGCCTATCAGTTCCCTTTAATATCTTGAAAACTTCGATCTAAATCCTCTAAATTCCAGGGAATACAACCCGGGTTTGTGTAATCTCTCCTTGTAATTTAAGCCTTGGAGTCCAGGTATAATTCTGGTCAATCTACGCTGCATTCCCTCCAAGGCCAATATATCCTTCCTAAGGTGTGGTGCCCAGAACTGCTCCCAGAACCCCAGGTGTGGTCTAACCAGGGCTCTGTATAGCTGCAGCATAACTTCTACCCTAATAATAGATTCAAAGAAATTCTAGTACATCGGGAGGCCACCCGGCCCATTGTACCCTTCTAGCTCAGTAACTGGGACCCTTTCACTCCAATCCCGGATTCCTCTTTTCCAAATGTCGATATTACAAGTTTGGGTCTGCTGTTAGATATTCTCTCGAGTACAGCGGTGCTCATCTCTCCTGTAAGCGGTCAGCGCCTGACGTTTAGGACTGTGTCCTCGCTGCCCGATGTCTAATTATACAATAGTGTAGCCCCCAGTGTAACATTAACACCCCCTTGTGGTCTGAACCAGATATCCGAGTTTTTTCTAGATGCCTCTCCAATCTTTCCACAGAGGTGCCGCAAAAACACTTGGGAAAATGCAAATCGATAAACTGCATTGGTTCACAGTGAGTGAACATACAGAGCAACAGTTCCAATGGGACTCCCTTCAGTCAGTACAATGTGCCCACGTATTAACATCGAATAACCAACATGCTATGCTGCCCTACAGCAGTGGGTGTCTTGCTTGAGTTAAACCAAATTACTTAATTCCTAACCCTCAGAGTCTCAGTAAGAGCCCTCATAGTTCATAGAATCATAGAATGTTTGTCCTCATGTCCAGGGGTGAGTTCGAGAACAGGAAGCTCACAGCAGGTCAGTCAGCATCGATGGAGAGATCAGAAAAGTTAATGTTTTGGAGCTCCTGAAATGGCAGCTTTTCCGTTCTCTCCACCCCACTGATGCTGAGTGACAGGTTGTGTTTCCAGCATTTTCTGTTTCTTGTTTGAAGCTGCTGAATCAAGGCTGCTGCTGTGCCTCTCTCCATCCCTCCCCATTTTGAAACCAGCTTCATGTAAAGCTCCACAGGAAGGGCCATTCCAACACGGCATGGTGGGAATGTTTCTTTGGAGTCCCCAAGTTGAGATCGTGACTCTCCTCTTGTTCCCAATCATCATGGGCAACAGATTTAATGTCTGACTCTTTAATTCACATTATGTAAATGCCGATAGCTTTTCTTTTAAAATCTGTGTGGATTCACTTTCTTTTAGAATCCAGCACTTAAAACACAACTCTTTTCCAAATCCTATCTGTGGAAAAATCGTCAAAAAGGGTTAAAATGGGACTTCGGAACAGGCCATTCGGCCTCTTGTGCCTGTTCCACCATTCTGTGAGATCATGGTTGATCTGGACCTCAACTCCATTTATCCGCCTTTTCACCATCTCCCCTGATATCCTTACCCAGAAACATCTGTCAATCTCGGTCTTGGAAATTTCAGTTGACCCCGAGCATCCACAGCCTTTGGGGAGAGAGTTCCAGATTTCCACGACCCTTTATGTGTAAAAGTGCTTCCTGATTTCACTCCTGAATGGCCAAGCTGTAATTTCTCTCTCTACAGATGCTGCCTGACCTGCTGAGTATTTCCAGCATTTTCTGTTTTTATTCCAACTTTATATAACCTGTCCTCATAATTGAACCCTTTAAATTCTGGTGAATCTGCGCTGCCCCCCCTCCAAAGCCCAGATATCCTTCCTGAGGTGCGGTGCCCAGAATCCATCCTATTCCCCGATCAGTGCTTTTATAATCTCTGCCCCAACAATCACCCCTTGCAGAGCATTCCGTATCTTTGGAGAGGCTGGAGAAGCTGGGATTGTTATCATTATGGCCTCAATCGCGATATCGGGTTCATGTCACGATACAGAACGTGACTTGACATCATGGCCGGTCTTTCCAGGTGTTTTTTTTTAAAAAGACTAACACAAAAACACAAATTGACAGGATATGCAGCCAGCAGGTGGTTTGACACGTTGGACCCCCTGGGACACATCTCATTGTCTTGGCTGTGCTCTTTGTTGTAGTGAATAATGTGAATAGATTTTGTCTGGGTTTAAATTGTGAATTCTGGGAGATTCTCTCATTGCTAACTTACCTGACGAAGGAGCGAACTGCTTCGAAAGCTTGTAAAATTAAATAAATCTGTTGGACTATAACCTGGTGTTGTGCGACTTCTCATTTTTGTCCACCCCAGTCCAACGCCGGCATCTCCACATCATGGTATCATTAGAGCAGAGAAGGTTAAGGGGAGATTTGATGGAAGTGTTCAAAATGCTGAGGGGTTTTGAGAGAGTAAATAAGGAGAAACTGTTTCCACTGACAGGAGGGTCAGTAACCAGAGCTCACAGATTTCAGATAATTGGCAAAAGAACCAGGGCGGAGATGAGAAGACAGTTTTTTACGCAGAGAATTGTTATGATCTGGAACGCACTGCCTGAAAGGTTGGTGGAAGCAGATTTAATCGTAACTTTCAAAAGGGATTTGGATAAATACTTGAAAAGGATAAACTTTCAGGGGAGTGGGACTAATTGGAGAGCTCTTTCAAAGAGCCAACACTGATACGATGGGCCGAATGGCCTCCTTCAGTGCTCCATGATCTCAATAAAAAGTTTACTCCAACTTTCCCCTCCTTGTTCCCCTGCCAAACCTGAGCCGATGCACTTCTATTACAGCCTCACCGACCAATGTAACAATCCCTTGCCACCAACCCCCACAGAACTGTATAAATCGCTGAGGTTCCCCAGTAAGAAAGGCCCCAATTCTTTCAGCCATTCTTTATACTGTGTTCAGCTTGGATTCACAATCTTCATCTATCCCTGTCTGTCCTGATCTCTCTCTAAGACACATCATAGTTGTTCATTATTGCCTCTGGTTGAATAGATGCCCAGTTTTGACTGATCAGATCACTGCCAGCTGGTGACTGAGCAGTGGTTTGTTCAGTGGCTTTGCCAGAACTTGATGTTATCGGCAGTAATACCCTGGGCTCTGGAGCAGCTCATTTCCTGATTGGTACATCAGGGGTTGTTTCCACTGAAGCTGAGATTTAATAAGAGTTTTTAAAATAATAATTGGTCCAGGGAAAGCCCATCTCTCCCACAACTGGGAGATGCTCTTTCAGACGTGACGCTTCCATCCTCTAGAGAGAGAGACAGAAAACAGGCCCAGATGAGAGAAAGACACACAGGCACAGATGCTGCTTCTCCCTGGAGAGAAGAGGAACAGACAAAAACAAGAACAGACAGAAAGGTATATTGTGATAATTAAAGGAATCATATTTCACCCCTCTGAAATCAGACTGGGTTCAGAAGCCGAGAGCTTTCAGGCAGGCTAGAAGGTTGAGAAAGTTATAAAGAGGTTTAAACATTCTTCGAAAGCTAGAAGGTGTTTTAACGCCGAATTTGGAAGCCTTATGGTAGAGTTTAGATAATCAGAAGCAAAAGAGTGCAGCAGTGAAATAGAACCGAGAATTCCAGCACTGACCAGGATAGCTAAAGCTAGAAACTGACTGAAGTAAGATGACAATGACCGTGGATGATGACCTGCTACAGGTCTCCCAGAGGAAGGTGGAACTGCCCAATGTCACAGCAGCCACCCTCCGACATATCTTGTGCTGATATCCCGAAAGGACAGTCAGACCACTAGAAGCTGAGCAGTGATTCATTGAATATGGACTGTAAATGTAGCCTTGCCCAGTCTACGAGTTACTGTTACAGTGCTGAGATATTGTTAACATTACTGTTGAACCTCCAGTGCTTTATAAGAACATAAGAAATAGGAGCAGGAGTAGACCAATCGGCCCCTCGAGCTGCTCCGCCATTCAATGAGATCATGGCTGATCTGATCCAACCTCAACTCTAAAGAACACAAGAAGTAGGAGCAGGACCAGGCCCCTGGGCCCGCTCCGCCACCCACAGGGCCTTGATCGATCCGAACTCAAACTCATGTCCAATTTCCAGCCCGCTCCCCGTAACCCCTGATTCCCTTTACTTCTAGGAAACGGTCTATTTCTGTTTTAAATTTATTTAATGAAGTAGCTTCCACAGCTTCCACAGACCCACTACCCTCTGAGTGAAAAAGTTTCTCCTCATCTCAGTTTTGAAAGAGGCGCCCCTTATTCTAAGATTATGTCCCCTAGTTCTAGTTTCACCCATCATTGGGAAAATCCTCACCGCGTCCACCCGATCAAGCCCCTTCACAATCTTATATGTTTCAATAAGATCGCCTCTCATTCTTCTGAACTCCAATGAGTAGAGTCCCAATCTACTCAACCTCTCCTCGTATGTCCACCCCCTCATCCCCGGAATTAACCGAGTGAACCTTCTTTGTACTGCCTCGAGAGCAAGTATGTCTTTTCTTAAGTATGGACACCAAAACTGTATGCAGTACTCCAGGTGCGGTCTCACCAATACCCTATGCAACTGCAGCAATACCTCCCTGTTTTTATATTCTATCCCCCTAGCAATAAAAGCCAACATTCCATTGGCTTTCTTGATCACCTGCTGCACCTGCATACTAACTTTTTGATTTTCTTGCACCAAGACCCCCAGATCCCTTTGTACTGCAGTACTTTCCAGTTTCTCGCCATTAAGATAATAACTTGCTCTCTGATTTTTCCTGCCAAAGTGCATAACCTCACATTTTCCAATATTGTATTGCATCTGCCAAATCTCTGCCCACTCACCCAGCCTGTCTATATCCCCTTGTAGGTTTTTTATGTCCTCCTCACTCTCTACTTTCCCTCCCATCTTTGTATCATCTGCAAACTTTGATATGTTACACTCGGTCCCCTCATCTAAATCGTTAATATAGATTGTAAAGAGTTGGGGACCCAGCACCGACCCCTGCGGAACACCACTGGCTACTGGTTGCCAGCTCGAGAATGAACCATTTATCCCAACATGCTGCACCCACACTGTCCAGAGGCCTCAGCACCATGCTGTACCCACACTGTCCATAGGCCTCAGCACCATGCTGCACCCTCACTGTCCATAGGCCTCAGCACCATGCTGCACCCACACCTCTTACAATATGTCTACAGTATCACTCACTTGTTCATACGTTCGTATGTTTGTGTTCAGTGTCACCATGCTGACCACGTAATCTCTATGGGCTACAAATGCGGCTGCTTTGCGCCTCCCGTTGGCACCCGCGGGGGGCGCTAAGGGGTTACCGACCGGGCGCGGCGAATTCAGCGACGCCTGCGAACTTCCCTGGCGGTTTTGCGCTGGCGCTAACACTTACTGCCTCGGTCTCTAGCGCCCCGTAGATCGTGACGTCAAGTGCGCAGCACCCCGTTACCGACCTGGACGTGAAATTTGCTCCCGCCCCCAGCTGCATAGCGGGCATCAACAACGGCAGCAACAGGAGGCGTTGTCACCTCGGCTGGCCGCTTGGGGAGCGATAATTAAAGGCAGTGGTGGTCGGATAGGCCAAACTTTATTCTTCGCACCAGTCTGGTGCCTGCTGAAAGTTTTTTGAAGCCTCATTGCTGCGCGATGCCTAAGCCCTCCGCTCTCTGAGAGTGACTGGGGCTGTAATGGAAGTCGCGCAGGGCCCCTGGCCCCACAGAACTAAGAAGAAGGTCAGTGAGGGAAGGAGCCTCTGATGCCGATAGCACTGCACTGCACATTCCTCAGCACTCTGCCGCTCCCGCCCCTCTCACACACTTTAGCGCCCGAAGAGAAGTCGTTAGCGCTTGATTTAGCGCTCCACTTTCCTCTTGCAGCGCTAAAACTGAATTTCGCGGGAGGCGGGAATGATTAGCGCCTGGCTCTAATTTTCCTACTTTCAAAGTTTTAGCGCCCCAAACGGGGCTAGACCGAATTTCTCCCCCTCTCTTTCTAAACATATTATGATGTGGAGATGCCGGCGTTGGACTGGGGTGGACAAAAATGAGAAGTCGCACAACACCAGGTTATAGTCCAACAGATTTATTTAATTTTACAAGCTTTCGGAGCTGTCGCTCCTTCCTCAGGTAAGTTAGCAGTGAGAGAATCTCCCAGAATTCACAATTTAAACACAGACAAAATCTATTCAAATATTTCCCTACATCAAAGACACACTAAGAGCACAGCCAAGACAATGAGATGTGTCCCAGGGGGTCCAACGTGTCAAACCACCTGCTGGCTGCATATCCTGTCAATTCGTGTTGGTTCTTGTGCTAGTCTTTTTAAAAAAAAACCCACCTGGGAAGACCGGCCATGATGTCAAGTCACGTATTATATTATAACATATTATATTATACATTTTCGTTGTGATATATTCATTAATAACAGAAGTGGAAACCTGATACTTCAACATAGACCATATAGCCTGGGTGAGCATTCTCTTATGTTTTTCTTCACACGTCCAACACAATCGAGTGGATGTGATAAATCACGTCCTTCTCGGGATCAAACATTGGGAGTCGCACTAACATTTCAATTCTGAATGGATAGATGTGGGATCATTTTCAGGTGGGTGAGGCGGGGGTTTCTTGTTTATGTCGAGTGTCAGAGAGGATCCGCCCCGTTTTGAGCTGATTTATCGGTTGTATTCCAGTATAACCGGAACAACTTGTCCAAAATCATAAAGGATAGCTGATGGAGTTTTATATTTTATATCCGTATTCTTTCCATCCAGATTATGCCATTGGCAATACCGGACTCGGATGGTTGTATTATTTAATAGATCGACAGGGATGTATCCCTGTATTGTTTGTTCTAATGATCTGCTCGAGATGTTTACTATCTGTTGTTGATTCACTAGGTGTACACGGTCTCGAGGCAATCAATTGCTCACATCTACTTGTTTCTCAGTTATAACTATCAGGAAAGGATGAACAAGCTGGGCCTTTTTTCTCTTGAAAAGATAAGGCTGAGGGTTGACCTAATAGAGGTGTTTAAAATTCTGAAAGGTTTTGATAGAGTAGACACAGAGAGAGTGTCTAGAGGTCGTTAATATAAGATAGTCACCAAGAAATCAAATAGGGAATTCAGAAGAAACTGCTTCACCCAGAGAGTGGTGAGAATGTGGAACTTGCTCCTGCGAGGAGTAGTTGAGGGGAATAGTATAGACGCATTTAAGGGGAAGCTCGATAAGTATATGAGGGAGAAGGGAATAGAGGGTTCTGCTGATAGAGTTAGATGAGGAAGGATGGGAGGAGGCTCGAGTGGAGCATCAATGCCGGCATGGACTGGTTGGGCCGAATGGCCTGTTTCTGTGCTGTATATTCTGTGTCATTCTATTCTGGCCAGAGTTTTTAAGTCCACAATAGTCTCGATTTCTTCCAGAGCCAGTCCTATGATGTCCTGTGCCACCTCCCGACTGTCCGTATAGCCTCTCTGGGGATATTTTTAAATTTGTCTTCCTGAATTTCCAAATCCTTAACTGATGGGGTATTCCAACCAGTTGCTGTACCGAATCCTCCCATTTCCAACTTGTTTCATAGAGACCTTTTCCTTCCCTTCTCACTCTCTTCCTCCTCTGGATCATTCTGTGGTTCCTTACAGTCCAGGGCATGTTTTTATATCAGTGCAGTAGATTGGCAAATTCCCAGTCCGGGATCAAGGTTTGTTCTTGGATCCTGAATTTAAAGAATCCTTGCTTGAATTCTTGAAATTGATTGTTGTTTACTTCCTCTTCCCCAGTTCTCCTGTCACAGTACCTCGAAGTCTGAGCTTCGGCTAAAGCAGTCCAAAAATGTGTGGGTTAGGTTGTTTTGGCTATGATAAATTGACCCTTAGTGTTAGGGGGGATTAAATATGTGGGGTTATGGGGATAGGATGGGATATGTTAGGGGGAATTAAATACGTGGGGTTACGGGGGTAGGGTGGGATATGTGTACTGTGGGGATTAAAGCAGGGACAGGGTACTGGATTTGGATGATCAGCCATGATCGTATTGAATGGCGGAGCAGGCTCGACGGGCCGAATGGCCTACTCCTGCTCCTAGATTCTATGTTTCTATGTTAAGTAGTGTAACGGGAGCTGTATGCTGCATTTAACACATTCTGTATCTGAGTTGGCTGTGCTTGGTGAACAAATTCAGCGAGAGGCTTTACTCTGTACCTCACCCATGCTACACCTGCCCGGGAGTGTGTGATGGGACAGTGTAGAGGGATATGTACACTGTACCTAACCCTTTCAGCCAACGTCCCAGACTCCTCCATCACCATCCCTGGGCATGTCCTGTCCCAACGACAGGACAGACCCACCAGAGGTGGCGGCACAGTGGTATACAGTCGGCAGGCAGTGACCCTGGGAGTCCTCAACATTGACTCCGGATCCCATGAAGTCTCATGGCTTCAGGTCCTGCATGGGCAAGGAAACCTCCTGCTGATTACCACCTACCACCCTCCCTTAGCTGATAAATCAGTACTCCTCCACTTGGAAGAAGCACTGAGGATAACGGCACAATTTGTACTCTGGGTGGGGGACTTCAGTGTCCATCACCAAGAGTGGCTCGGTAGCACCACTACTGACCGAGCTGGCCGAGTCCTGAAGGACATAACTGCCAGACTGGGCTTGTGGCAGGTGGTGAGAGAACCAACACGAGGGAAAAACCTACTTGACCTCGTCCTCACCAATCTACCTGTCACAGATGCATCTGTCCATGACAGCATTGGTAGCAGTGACCACCGCACAGTCAGTGTGGAGACGAAGTCCCGTCTTCACACTGAGGACACCCTCCATCGTGTTGTGTGGCACTACCACCGTGCTAAATGGGATAGATTCAGAACAGATCTAGCAGCTCAAAAATGGGCATCCATGCGACGCTGTGGGCCATCAGCAGCAGCAGAATTGTATTCCACCACAATCTGTAACCTCATGGCCCAGCATATCCCGCACTCTACCATTACCATCAAGCCTGGTTCAATAAGGAGTGCAGAAGAGAATGCCAGGAGCAGCACCAGGCGTACCTAAAAATGAGGTGCCAACCTGGAGAAGCTGCAACACCGGACTACATGCATGCTAAACAGCGGAAGCAGCATGCTATAGACAGAGCTAAGCGATCCCACAATCAACGGATCAGATCAAAGCTCTGCAGTCCTGCCACATCCAGTCGTGAATGGTGGTGGACCATTAAACAACTAACGGGAGGAGGAGGCTCCATGAATATCTCTATCCTCAATGATGGCGGAGCCCAGCACGTGAGTACAAAAGACAAGGCTGAAGCGTTTGCAACCATCTTCAGCCAGAAGTGCCGAGTGGATGATCCATATCGGCCTGCTCCTGAGGTCCCCACCATCACAGAAGCCAGTCTTCAGCCAATTCGATTCACTCCACGTGATATCAAGAAACGGCTGAGCGCACTGGATACAGCAAAGGCTACGCGCCCCGACAACATCCCGGCTGTCGTGCTGAAGACTTGTGCTCTAGAACTAGCCACGCCTCTAGCCAAGCTGTTCCAGTACAGCTATAACACTGGCATCTATCTGACAATGTGGAAAACTGCCCAGGTATGTCCTGTCCACAAAAAGCAGGACAAATCCAATCCGGCCAATTACCGCCCCATCAGCCTACTCTTAATCAGCAAAGTGACGGAAGGTATCGTCGACAGTGCTATCAAGCGGCACTTACTCACCAATAACCTGCTCACCAATGCTCAGTTTGGGCTCCACCAGGACCATTTGGCTCCAGACCTCATTACAGCCTTGGTCCAAACATGGACAAAAGAGCTGAATTCCAGAGGTGAGGTGAGCATGACTGCCCTTGACTTCTGAGTAAGCGGACCTGTGGGAGGAACGGAGTCGGAGAGCAGGGATAAAGGCAGCGGTCTGGGAGTCTGAGCGAGCGGACTACCTGCGAGGGAGACAGTCGGCAAGCGACACAACAAAGGAGTGACGTCAGAATTCAAAGCTGTCGCTGGCACAAGGGAGCTGAGAGGTGAGAATAGGGTGAGTATTTGTGGTAAGTTTTTTTTGTTCTGTTTTCAGTATATTTCTGCTAAGTAGTTCATAGCCTATCTAATAGAGGGAAGTGATGATTGGTGGGTAGCTGTTGAGTGTTTCTTGTTAAGTTTATGTCTGCTAAATTACCTCCATAATCTGGTAAATAGAGGCATGGCAGGGCAGCTCAGTCCCGTGATTTGCACATCCTGTGCCATGTGGGAAATCCTGGACGCTTCTTGCGGCCTGGACAACCACGTGTGCAGGAAGTGTCGCCAACTGCAGCAACTCGAGCTCTGGGTTTCGGAGCTTGAGCGGCAGCTGGAGTCACTTCAGTGCATCCGTGAGGCTGAGAAATACTAGGAAAGCACGTTTTTAGAAGTGGTCACCCCACAGCCTCAGAATGTGCAGGCAGAGAGGGAATGGGTGACCACCAAACAGAGAAGGAGGACCAGGCAGGTAGGGCAGGAATCCCCGGAGTGCATCTCGCTCGCTAACCGGTTCACAGATCTGGAAACTGGTGGGGGTGATGGCTCCTCTGGGGTGAGCAGCCAGAGCCAAGGCCACGGCACCACGGAGCTGCACAGGGGGGGAGGAAGAAGAGTGGAAGAGCAATAGTGATAGGGGATTCATTCGTTTAGGGGAACAGATAGGCTTTTCTGTGGATGCAGACATGACTCCAGGATGGTATGTTGCCTCCCTGGTGCCAGGGTCAAGGATGTCACTGAGCAGCTGCAGGACACTCTGAGGGGGGAGATGAACAGCCAGAGGTCGTTGTCCATATCGGTACCAACGACATAGGCAGAAAGAGGGATGAGGTCCTGCAGGCAGACTATAGGGAGCTAGGAAAGAGATTACAAAGCAGGACCTCAAAGGTAGTAATCTCCAGATTACTCCCGGTGCCACGTGCTAGTGAGTACAGCAATAGGAGGATAGAACAGATGAATGCGTGACTGGAGAGATGGTGCAGGAGGGAGGGCTTCAGATTCCTGAGGCATTGGGACCATTTCTGGGGAAGGTGGGACCTGTACAAGCCGGACGGATTACACCTCAACAGAGCCGGGACCAATATTCTCGCGGGGAGGTTTGCTAGTGCTGTTGGGGAGGGTTTAAACTAGCTTGGAAGGAGGATGGGCACCAGCATATAGGAGTAGAAAAGGGGAATAAGGTGCATAAAAGAGTGAGTGTGTTGGATAGTACTAGGTAAGAAAGTAGTACTAGAGGCGGAAGTAGTACCATATTAGATAGGAGCAGACTAAGAAAGACTACAAAAAATTCAAAAATGGGTTTAGAATGCATGTACGTAAACGCACAAAGTGTGGTGAATAAGGTTGGTGAGCTACAAGCACAATTAGCCGTGTGGCAATATGATGTGGCAATAACGAAAACGTGGCTTAAAAATGGTGAGGACTGGGCACTTAATATTCAAGGGTACAAGGTGTTCAGAAAAGATAGGGAAGGAAAAAAGGAAGGTGGGGTATCAGTGCTGATTAAGGAAGACATTGTAGTGTTGGAAAGGGAGGATGCCTTGAGGGGCCAAGGACAGAATCCATTTGGTTGGAGTTGAGGAGCAAAAAGGTATGATCACGCTATTGGGGGTATTCTACAGGCCTCCAAATAGTAAGAGGGAGGGGTGAAAATTGATAGACAGGATGTACTAGAAAGACTGGGTATGCTTAGAGTGGGTAAGTCGCCTGGTCCAGATGGCTTGCATCCCAGGTTGCTAAGGGAATTGGGGGAGGAGATAGCGGAAGGGCTTGCTATAATTTTCCAATCCTCCCTAGATGCGCGGGAGGTGCCTGACGATTGGAAAGTGGCAAATGTGACACCATTGTTCAAGAAAGTGTGTAAGGACAATCCTAGTAACTGCAGGCCGGTCAGTTTAACATCAGTGGTGGGTAAAGTTTGAGAAACAATAATCAAGGAAAAAATTAACGGGCACTTGGAGAGGTTTAAGCTAATTAAGGAGAGCCAACTTGGATTTGTAAAAGGCAGATCGTGTTTGACTAATCTAACTGAATTTTTTGATGAAGTATCAGGGAGGATTGATGAAGGGAATGCAATGGATGTTGTCTACATGGATTTTAGGAAGGCATTTGACAAAGTACCACATAGAAGGCTGGTTAACAAAATTGAGGCTCATGGAATAGGTGGGTCAGTGGCAGCTTGGATAAGGAATTGGCTTAAGGACAGAAAACAGCGAGTTGTGGTAAATGGCTGTTTTTCAGACTGGAGGATGGTAGACAGTGGCGTTCCCCAAGGGTCAGTGCTGGGGCCACTGCTTTTTTTGATATATATAAATGACCTGGATATTGGAATACAGAGTAGAATTTCTAAATTTGCCGATGACACCAAACTTGGGGGTGTGGCAAACCGTGATGATGATACCAATCGACTGCAACAGGACATAGAAAGGCTAGCAGAATGGGCAGACAAGTGGCAGATGGAATTTAATACAGAGAAGTGTGAGGTGATGCATTTTGGCAGAAGGAACAGGGAGAGGCAATATACACTTAATGGCACAGTTTTAAAGAGTGTGCAGGGACAGAGGGACCTGGGAGTTAATGTGCATAGGTCCCTGAAGGTGGCAGGACATATTGAGAGAGTGGTTAGCAAAAAATATGGGATCTTGGGCTTCATAAATAGAGGTATTGAGTACAAAAGTAGAGAAGTTATGCTGAACGTTTATAAAGCGCTGGGTAGGCCACAACTGGAGTATTGCATCCAGTTCTGGTCACCACACTTTATGAAGGATGTGAAGGCCTTTGAGAGGGTGCAGAGGAGATTTACCAGAATGGTTCCGGGGATGGGGGATCTTCGCTATAAGGACAGGTTGGAGAAGCTGGATTTGTTTCCATTAGAGCAAAGGAGGTTGCGGGGTGATATGATAGAGGTTTACAAGATTATGACGGGTTTGGATAGGCTAAACGGGGAAAGGCTGTTCCCACTAGTTGATGGTACAAGGACTAGGAGACACAGATTTAAGGTTTTGGGCAAGAGATACAGGGGGGACGTGAGGAAAAACTTCTTTACGGAGCGAGTGGTGAGGACCTGGAACTCGTTGCCGACGGAAGTGGTGGAAGCGGAGACACTCAATGTTTTCAAGGGGAGACTGGATAGGCACTTGAGGGAAATAAACTTGCAGTTATACGGGGATAGAGCGGGGGAATGGGACTGACTGGATTGCTCTACAGAGAGCCGGCACAGACTCGATGGGCCGAATGGCCTCCTTCTGTGCCGTTATGACTATGGCTCTATGACCCTCTCCCCCCCCACCCCCTCTGTTCTGCAGCCGCTCAGTGACATCCTTGACTAATGGGACAGCGTAGAGGGAACTTTACTTTGTATCTAACCCATGCTATACCTCACCTGCCAGTGTTTGTTGCGACAATGAAGAGGGAGCTTTGCTCTGTAACTAAATCGTGCTATAGCACACCTGAGAGTGTTTGATAGTACAGTCTAGAAGGATATGTACACTATATCTTACCCGTGCGATACCTGACTTGGGAGTGTTTGATGGGACAGTGTACAGGGAGCTTTACTCTGATCTAACCCAGGCTGTACCTGCCCTGGGAGTGTTTGATGGGACCGTGCAGAGGGAGCTTTACTCTGTATATAACCCGTGCTGTACCTGCCCTGGGAGTGTTTGATGGTACAGTGTAGAGGGATATTTACACTATACCTAACCTGTGCGATACCTTACCGGGAAGTGTTTGATGCGAAATCACAACAGAAAATGCTGGAAATACTCAGCAGGCCAGGCAGCATCCGTGGAGAGAGAAACAGAGTGCTGTACCTGCCCTGGAACTATTTGATAGGACAGTGTAGTGGGTTATTTACACGATACCTAACCCGTGCGATACCTGACCTGGGAGTGCTTAATGGTACTGTGTACAGGGAACTTTACACTGTTCTAACCTGTGCTATACCTGACCTGAAAATTTTTGATCGGACAGTGTAGACAGAAATCTACGCCGTATCTAACCCGTGCTATACCTGACCTGAGACCATTTGATAGGACAGTGTAGAGGGAGCTTTACTCTGTATCTAACCCCTGCTATATCTGACCTGCGAGTGTTTGATGGGACACTGTAGAGGGAGCTTTACTCTATGTCTAACCCTTGCTATACCTCACCTGAGAGTGTTTGATGTTACAGTGTAGAGGGATATGTACACTATACCTAACCCGTGCGATACCTGACTTGGGAGTGTTTGATGGGTCGCTGCATAGGGAACTTTACTTTGTACCTAACCTGTGCTATACCTGAACTGGGACTGTTTGATGGGACAATGTAGAGGGACTTTACTCTGTATCTAACCCATGCTGTACCTGACCTGGGAGTGTTTGATGGGTATGACTAGATTGAGCTTTACTCTTTATCTAACCCGTGCTGTACCTGCCCTGGGCCTGTTTGACGGGAAAGTGCAGAGGGAGCTTTACTCTTTTTATCTAACCTGTGCTGTAGCTGCCCTGGGATTGTTTAATGGGACAGTGTAGAGGGTTATTTACATTATCACTAACCCGTGCGATAACTGACCTGGGAGCGTTTGATCGGACTGTGTACAGGGAACTTTACACTGTATCTAATCCGTGCTATACCTGACTTGAGAATTTTTGATGCGACAGTGTAGAGGGAGCTTTACTCTACATCTAACCCGTCCTATACCTGCCCATGGACTGTTTGATGGGACAGTGTAGAGGGAGCTTTACTCTGTATCTAACCTGTGCTGTACCTGCCCTGGGATTACCTGGAACTAGAGGGGCTCTGGCTGCTGTTGTGATTAGTTTCTGGCTCCTTTGTGATGTCACCTGGAGACAGGTTTATGCCCCTGGTTACACACCATCAGTGGGATGTCACTGTGGGAGGAGCTGGAGTCGGCAGCAGATATGGAGAGTGAGTTTAGTCAATATAAATAGGAGCAAGGAAAGAAAAGAACAATTTAATAGTAAAGTAAGTAATTTAATCAGCTGTCATTAATTGCAAATATATTGGCCCAGAAATTAAAGACTGAGTGTTGACGCGGGGGTAAGGCTTCCCCACGATCTCTCACTCCGCGTTGGCTTTTTCAGATCCAGCTCGCACGAACTTGATGTTCTAGACATCAGCTGGGCAGTGCTTGCGTATCCCAC
Source organism: Squalus acanthias (assembly GCA_030390025.1). Taxonomy (NCBI): domain Eukaryota; kingdom Metazoa; phylum Chordata; class Chondrichthyes; order Squaliformes; family Squalidae; genus Squalus; species Squalus acanthias. The sequence continues at coordinate 7,997 of JASTWF010001875.1, read as the reverse complement.
CGGCGTAGTGAATTCGTGCGAGCTGTGGGATCACGTGACTCAGTTAGAGCCAATGGCAGCACACCATCTTCCATTCATAAGTTTCACATAAGTGCTGTGAAAGCTGTGAATCTTACACCCCCCCAAAATAACAGCTAAACCTCAATTAAATTAAAAAAAAACCATCACATTAATAAAATAAGTATAGTTAAATAAATTAACCATTTTAAATAAAAAATTAAATTTTTGAAAAAATTTAAAATCTTTTAAAAAGTTATAAAAATAAACTTACCTGTCTTTAAAGTCTCTAAAAAAGATATACCTGTTAAAAAAAATTCAAAATAATACTTAATTCACTACTTACCTTGTTAAAAGTGGGTCTTACTCCTCCTTTTTTCATTTCTAAAATCTTCCGTCCTTACCTGCGCGTCCAAAGCACTAAGTGCACAGCGTGCGCGCAGCCTGTAGCGTGCACCGAGGAACCGCCCCCTTTTCCAAAAACCAAGTGCCGGTTTTCAGCGCATGCGCAGTGCATGCAGAAAACCGGCAATTAGTGACAGAATACGCGAGAGTACACAGTGCGTACTCTCGCGTCGCGGGACTAATTTTGAACTAATCATAGTCAGAAAACAGTCCCACTCTATTCTCATTACAGATTCTGGAATTAATATTGATCATTTTTATATTACCAGTTTCTTGGAGTGAGCAATATCTCAGGAAGGTGGAGAGAGAGAAGTCGAATCATCGCCACACTAACTGGGACTGGAGAAATGTCGCTGGGTTCACAGAGCAGATCTGGGGCGACCAGGACCTCCAGTGTCAGAGACGGGATAAAACGGGAAGCTTCAACAATGATTGGAAAGGTAAGGAACTCTACTGAGAATCCCATCAGTCCAGGATTTTGCAGAGGTGAGAATCTAACCAGATACTGGGAGCTGTTCAACATCTACCATCAGACTCTGCCTTTGATGGTGCAAGTTGACCGGAGCTTAACTCGTATGTAAACCTTGCCCAGACCTCACCCGGGAATGCTGGGCACCTCTGTGTAGAGGGATTTCTATCCTGTATTCATCCTATGCTGTACCTGAGCTGGTGTGCTTCATTGGGGAGTGTAAATGGAGCTGTACGCTGCTTTTAACACATTCTGTATCTGAGGTGGCTGTGCTTGGTGAACCAATTTAGAGAGAGCTTTACTCTGTACCTAACTCGTACAATACCTGACCTGGGAGTGTTTGATGGTGCAGTGCAGAGGGAGCTTTACCCCATTATTGCCCATGATGTCTCCTCCAATTATTGCTCCGTTGGTCCCTGAACTTGATATCCCTGATAATACCAATGATTATTGCTGCTGACACCCCTTCCTATTACAGGGAATAGACTGGTTTCAGAACAGAGAGGACTGTAATATTCCTGCCGTATCCCAGAACCATTGCCTGAAGCTGCCACTTACCGCCAAAGTAGGAGGGAGACACACTGCCTGATATAAAGAGAAGGGAGACTTGGAGGTATAGGAAGCAGGAGGTGGGCATGGGGGCCATTGAATAGTGTGTCCTCACAGTTTGAGGATGGGAGGGAGAATTCGTGAGGGGTAATTTTGGGAGTCTGTGCTCCCTGTGGCACCAGTGAACTCACCCCGGGGAGAAGCTGTTCGAATGCACCGTGTGTGGGAAGTGCTTCAGCCAGTCCTGCCGTTTGACCGTGCACCAGTGAACTCACCCCGGGGAGAAGCCGTTCGAATGCACCGTGTGCACGAAGCGGTTTAACTCCTCCAGTTTGTTGCAGCACCAGTGGATCCACACCGAGGAGGCCACTTGAGTTGTACTGTGTGTGAAATGCAATTTGACAACTGGTTAGCTTCCACACCAGTGAATTGACACCAGAGGGAAACTGTTGAATGGACTGGATTCACAACTGTCCATGTTTCACTGAGATTCTCAGAGTGAAACCAACTATAAACACTTAAGGTTTGCAGTAATTTGATGTTTAGAATGGTCTTCTTTGCTGCAGTAACTGTGCCAATGAAGTTGATTATATCACTGCTCACAATCTCGAGCCACAATATCGCACTTTTCCCCGGAGAGTTACAGAATTAAGTGTCTGCTAAAAACATTGGCCTAGAAATTCCGTTCCCTACGGGTGGATACGCGCTGTGTACTCACCCGTAGGGCCAACGGAAGTGCCGGTTTTACGCATGCACTGCGCATGTGCTGGAAACTGGCACTTCCGTTCTCTGCAGAAAGGGATTGACTGGACAAACGCCTGCACCGGATCGGCAGCCCTTACGTTAAAAACTTCAGTTTTTTTCCCACACTGGCTTGAGTCCAGGTAAGTCGGGAACAGCTGCGCCTAGAAAAGCAGGCGCAAGGCCTGCTTTTAGCAGGCTAATAGAAACATAGAAACATAGAAGATAGGAGCAGGAGTAGGCCATTCGGCCCCTCGAGCCTGTTCCGCCATTTAATGCGATCATGGCTGATCATCCAAATTCAGTACCCTGTCCCTGCTTTCTCCCCATATCCCTTGATCCCTTTAGCCTTAAGAAATATATCTAACTCCTTCTTAAATATATTTAACGAATTGGCCACAACTGCCTTCTGTGGTAGAGAATTCCACAGGTTCACCACTCTCTGGGTGAAGAAATTCCTCCTCATCTCAGTCCTAAATGGCTTACCCCTTATCCTTAGACTGTGACCCCTGGTTATGGACTCCTCCGCCATCGGGAACATCCTTCCTGCATCTAGTCTGTCTAGTCCTGTTAGAATTTTATAAGTTTCAATGAGATCCCCTCTCATTCTTCTAAACTCTAGCGAATACAAGCCCAATCGACCCAATCTCTCTTCATACGTCATTCCTGCCATCCCAGGTATCAGTCTGGTGAATCTTCGCTGCACTCCCTCCATGGCAAGAACATCCTTCCTCAGATAAGGCGACCAAAACTGCACACAATACTCAAGGTGTGGTCTCACCAAGGCCCTGTACAACTGCAGCAAGACATCCTTGCTCCTGTACTCGAATCCTCTCGCTATGAAGGCCAACATACCATTTGCCTTCTTAACCGCCTGCTGCACCTGCATGCTTACCTTCAGCGACTGGTGCACAAGGACACCCAGGTCTCGTTGCACTTCCCCTTTTCCCAATCTATTGCCATTCAGATAATAATCTGCCTTCCTGTTTTTGCCACCAAAGTGGATAACCTCGCATTTATCCACATTATACTGCATCTGCCATGCATCTGCCCAATCACCCAACCTGTCCAAATCATACTGGAGTTTCTCTGCATCCTCCTCACAACACACATGCCCACCCAGCTTTGTGTCGTCTGCAAACTTGGAGATATTACATCTAGTTCCCTCGTCTAGATCATTAATATATATTGTGAATAACTGGGGTCCTAGCACCGATCCCTGCGGTACCCCACTAGTCACTGCCTGCCACTCGGAAAAAGACCCGTTTATTCCAACTCTTTGCTTCCTGTCTGCCAACCAGTTCTCTATCCAAATCAGTACCTTACCCCTAATCCCATGTGCTTTAACTTTGCACGCTAATCTCTTATGTGGGACCTTATCGAAAGCCTTCTGAAAGTCCAAATACACCACATCCACTGGTTCTCCCTTATCTATACTACCAGTTACATCCTCAAAAAATTCCAGTAGATTAGTCAAGCATGATTTACCTTTTGTAAATCCATGTTGACTTTGTCCGATCCTGTCACTGTTTTCCAAGTGCTCTGCTATTACATCTTTTATAATGGACTCTAGCATTTTCCCCACAACCGATGTCAGGCTTATAATTCCCCGTTTTCTCTCTACCACCTTTTTTAAATAGTGGGGTTACATTAGCTACCCTCCAATCCATGGGAACTGTTCCAGCGTCTGTAGAATTTTGGAAGATGACCAGCAATGCATCTACTATTTCTGGGGCCACTTCCTTAAGTACCCTAGGATGTAGATTATCAGGCCCTGGGGATTTATCGGTCTTCAATCCCATCAATTTCCCTAACACCATTTCCCTACAAATACTGATTTCATTCAGTTCCTCCCTCTCATTAGATCCTATGTTCCCCAACATCTCTGGGAGGTTATTTGTGTCCTCCTTTGTGAAGACAGAACCAAAGTATGTATTTAATTGGTCTGTCATTTCTTTGTTCCCCATTATAAATTCCCCTGATTCTGACTGCAAGGGACCTACGCTCGACTTCACCAATCTTTTTCTCTTCACATATCTGTAGATATGTTTAATAGTTTTCCACTGATTTATCATTTTAAAATACTTTAAAGAAAGGTAAGTTTATTTTTAGCCCCGTTAAAAAATTAAATTTTTTTCAAAAATGTAAATTTTTGTTTAAAATAGTTAATTTATGTAATTTATAGTCATTTTAAAAATGTGATTTAAAAAAAAATTATTTGAAGTTTTACTTATGTTTTGGGGCTTATCTCTATTCATAGATTTGACAGGTCTTCCTGTCAAATCTATGAATGGAGATTCCCTGCTCTGATTGGCTCCCCGTGGCCCACTTGATCCCAGGGACGCTTCGAACTAGCTGCGCCCCTGGGATACGCGTGCCCCGCACACCGGCAGATTGAAGAGGCACAGCAACGGAAGTGTGTGCGTCCCGGGAGTCCTCCGGTCCAAGCGGAGATTTTTCCGAATCGCAGCCCTCCGCCTGCGGGAGGGCTGCGAACGGAATTTCTGGGCCAATGTATTTCCACAAGGGAGAGTGTAATTATAGGAACAGGAGTCGGCCACTTAGCCCCTCGAGCCTGTTCCACCATTCAGTGAGATCACGGCTGATCTGTGACCTAACTCCATAGACCCTCCTTTGCCCCATATCCCTTCATACCGTTGGTTAACAAAAATCTATCAATCTCAGATTTAAAATTAACAATTGACCTCATCAATTGCCGTTTGCGGAAGAGAGTTCCAAACTTCGACCACCCTTTGTGTGTAGAAGTGTTTGCTAACTTCACTCCTGAAAGGCCTGGCTCTAATTTTGAGATTGTGCCCCCGGAACACGATGGATATCCTGATCCTGGAGCGATTGAGCCCAGTTTGATACTTGACCACCTTGTAGGCGTGGACAATTCACAAACAAAGTCTGTGGTGTGAAGAGTGCAGTTCAATTCTGTTAAACCCTGTAAATGTGCAAACAGGAGGACTGCCCAGGTTGTGACTGGGACACAAAGCTTACGAAGAGAAAACTCTTGTTCTACTGATGTCAGGACAAGGCTAGCAGAAGCAACGGGTCGACGAGGTACATGTAACCCGTGAGATAAGGCAGTGGATATCGCAGTAGAGGAGAATGAGATTTCTGAATGGAATGGGTATGTGGGATCTGGAGAATCCAGGCAGGGTGTCTGAGTCTGTGCCGCCTTTTAACAGCAAGAAGGCATCTTGCCCGGCTGCAGTCCACCACCTTTTTCCTTTTTCAGAGGAAAATCTAATGGTTTTGTGACATCTGCAAATTTAGGAATGAACTGTTGGGGTGAATTCAAGAAGCCCTAAAAATTGGCCCAAGTGTGTTTAGGTCACAGGGTGGAGGTAACTTTAATATATGGGAGTGGGCATCCACTGTGTGCGGAAACATTGCGGTCAGGAATAGGCACTGAATGGGTTTAAAAACTAGGCCATTGACAGGCTGTGTTTTAGCCCAGCTTGTGACCGTGCTATGAATAAATGTCGTAAGACTTGGAGATGTTCCTCCAGCGTCCTGTGGGTAGAAGCAGATTGTCAACATAAAACAGAACACGAGGCTCTAACTGTAAGGGCTCTAAAGTAGATTCCATCAATGAGTGAAACTAGTCAAGTTGTTTGTATTCACTGACTTGAGTCCTGAAACGTGGAACTAATAGTAATAAATGTTAGCATCATTTCGTTACACTGAGAACTGGAACTAGCAAGAGTTTTACTTGGTAAATATTCAGGCAGAGTTGAAGATCTGATCTTAAATTCTCAATGACTGGGAAAAGCATGTGAGCCACGCTGGCCCTACTTTTCCTGTGGGTTTTATGGTGGTTTAATGCTCACTGTGGATTTATGAAAACTGCTGCAATCAACTTAATGTGAGGAAAGATCAGGACACGGTTAAAAAGTCACGGGCATGGTTTGCCAAATCAAGCGCATGAGTTCTGCCAAATTTCCGCTTCAATAGATCGAGTTTACTCAGCTTTAATTTTAACTAAAGGGCCATTTTTTAAACAGTTAAGACACAAAGGTTTTTTTATTGCCCCATTACTAGTATCACAGAGATGAGTATACGACTTATTCACTGGTATCCTTGCTATCTTAAGCGACCACAGCACAGGTACAATGTATAACTACAAGTAAAAGGGGGAAAAATTCAGTTGGTTGCGCCTCCCGTTAGCGCCTTAAGGGGGGCGCTAATGGGGCGCAAAGCATCTAGCGCCCAGGCGTGGCGAAGTTTGCGCCGCTCGCGAAATTAACTAGACATTTTGCAGCGGCGCTAAACACTACCGCCACGATCACCTGCGCCGGCAGATCATGACGTCACTCAAGTGCGCAACGCCCCAGTATCGCCCCGGAGCGGATATTGAGTGGCGCCCCCTGCCTTACCGCCTGACGCTAGCAACGACAGGTTGAGGGGAGCGTTCTGCAGTCATGTAGGGAAAGGGGGAGCAGTATTTAAAGGTGACCGCTTCCTGCCTTTTATTGTTTGTGCCATTTTTGAACTACGCATTCTGAGAGAGAGAGAGGGAGAGACTTCTGGAGAGATTCAACGTTGTGTGAAGGAGTTTTGGGTACTGAGCAGCACTTTGCAGGTTCATTTTGATTTGCCATTCCATGTATCGATTTAGCAGAGACTGTGGGGGCATCACTCTGAGCTCTTTGCCTGGTACTCTCCATTGTTCTTTCCAGCACATTTGATGTGCAGGTCTCTCCAGGCCGAGATTCAAGGCTGCAATGAGCAGGATGTGGATGGAAAGCAAGATTAACCATCCCCTTTAAGAACTGGCCTGTGCCATTGTGTGTGTGTTCCATTGCTGACTGACATCACATGAGCTTCGCCAGCGCTCTGAGGTAGCACCTCGCTCCTCGGCCTTTGCGCCTTAAGACAGGTGTGAAGCGCCTGATTTAGCGCTGCAATCACCTCCAGGGGCGATAAAAGTCAAGTTTGCAGTCGGTGGCGATAATTAGCGCCAGGCGCTAATCTTTGCGCCCGGCCGATAATTGCGCCCCAAATGGGGCGATACTGAATTTCTCCTCCATAGACTTCCAAAATTGGAAGATTTATTAAAAAAAAAGCACCTAACTTGCATCCTCACGAAATGCAAACCTTTAGTTGATTATAATTATCACTATCGTTACCCATCATGTTTCTGTAAGCCTGTGTAGCACAATCGTTTAAAAAAAATTCATTTATGGGATGTGGGCATCGCTGGCAAGGCCAGTGTTTATTGCCCATCCCTAATTGCTCTTGAGAAGGTGGTGGCGAGCCGCCTTCTTGAACCACTGCAGTCTGTGTGGTGAAACTACTCCACAGTGCTGTTAGGGAGCGAGTTGAGGAAAATAAAATAAAAATAAAGAAAAGTCTTGCATTTATAGAGCACCTTTCACAACCTCAGGACGTCCTAAAGTGCTTTACAGCCGATGAAATACTTTTGAAATGTAGTCACTGTTGTAATGTAGGAAACGCAGCAGCCAGTTTGCGCACAGCAAGCTCCCACCAAGCTCCCACAAACAGCAATGTGATAATGACCAGATAATCTGTTTTTTTAAGTAATGTTGGTTGAGGGATAAACATTGCCGAGGACACCGGGGATAACTCCCTTGCTCTTCTTTGAATAGTGCCATGGGATCTTTTACATCCACCTGAGAGGACAGACGGGGCCTCGGTTTAATGTCTCATCTGAAAGACGGAACCTCCGACAGTGGAGGTGAGTTTGCTGCTAACTGAGTCACGGCTCACACCTGCTTTGAAATTTTGTTTGTGCATCTCAGTAAAATGAAAATAGTATTTTCTGGCCCTGTGCTGGGCACATACAGGGACATACCAATGTATTTAA
>JASTWF010001874.1:27076-54432 GCA_030390025.1 Squalus acanthias | reverse complement strand
AGAGGGCAGAATTAGAGGAGCGCAGATATTGGTGGGGGGGGAAAGTGAGATGGGAGGAGATACAGAGATAGGGAGGGGCGAGGCCATGGAGGGATTTGAAAACAAGGATGAGAATTTTGAAATCGAGGCGTTGCTTAACCGGAGCCAATGTAGGTCAGCGAGCACAGGGGTGATGGGCGAACGGGACTTGGTGCGAGTTAGGACACGGCAGCCAAGTTTTGGATGACCTCAAGTTTACGTAGGGTGGAATGTGGGAAGGCCAGCCAGGAGTGCGTTGGAATAGTCAAGTCTAGAGGTAACAAAGGCATGGATCAGGGTTTGAGCAGCGGATGAGCTGAGGCAGGGGCGGAGTCGGCGATGTTACGGAGGTGGAAGTAGGCGGTCTTTGTTATGCTGCAGATATGTGGTCGGATGCTCATTTCAGGGTCAAATATGACACCAAGGTTGTGAACAGTGAGGTTCAACCTCAGACAGATGTTAGGGAGAGGATGGAGTCAGTGGCTAGGGAACGGAGTTTGTGGCGGGGACCGAAAAAAATGGCTTCGGTTTTCTCCCAATATTTAATTGCAGCAAATTTTTGCTCATCCAGAACTGGATGTCGGACAAGCTGTCTGACAATTTAGAGACCGTGGAGGGGTCGAGAGAAGAAGGGATCATGAGTTGTGAGGAGGATGCAAAGAGGCTTCAAGGCGATTTAGACAAGTTGAGTGAGTGAGCAAATACATGGCAGATGCAGTATAACGTGGATAAATGTGAAGTTATCCACTTCGGTAGGTTCACATTGGTACCAAGGACATGGGTAGAAAGAGGGATGAGGTCCTGCAACAAGAATTTAGCGAGCTAGGTAGCAGATTAAAAAGCAGGACCTCAAAGGTTGTAATCTCTGGATCACTCCCGGTGCCACGTGCTAGTGAGTATAGGAATAGGAGGATAGAGCAGATGAATGCGTGGCTAAAGAGTTGGTGCAGGAGGGAGGGCTTTAGTTTCCTGGATCACTGGGTCTGCTTCTGGGGAAGGTGGGACCTGTACAAGTCGACGGGTTGCACCTGAACCGGAACGGGACCAACATCCTTGCGGGGAGGTTTTGCTAGTGCTGTTGGGGTGGGTTTAAACTAACTTGGCAGGGGGATGGGATACGGAGTGGAGCTATAGTAGGGGGTGGTGCACAGCCAAATATAGAGGAAAAAACAAGTCAGCCTGGAAGGCAGAGCAAATATATAACGGCACAAGGGAGTATGGCAAGGCTGGATGGCATTTATTTTAATGCAAGGGTTTTGCGAGTAAGGCAGATGAATTGAAGGTGTTGATGAACACATGGGAGTATGATATTGTTGCTATCACAGAGACATGGTTGAGGGAGGGGCAGGACTGGCAGCTCAATATTCCGGGGTATAGAATCTTCAGGCAAGACAGAGGGGGGTGTAAAAGAGGGGGGTGTGGCAATATTAATCAAGGAGTTAATTACTGCTGTAAGGAGGGATGATATCTTAGCAGGTTCCTCTAATGAGGCCATATGGGTAGAACGTAAAAACAAAAAGGGGGCAAGCACTTTGCTGGGAGTGTACTATAGGCCCCCAAACAGTCAGGGGGAGATAGAGGAACAGATATGTAGCAAATCTCAGAGAAGTGTAGAAATAATAGGGTAATAATAGTAGGGGATTTCAACTTCCCCAATATTAACTGGATAGTCAGAGTGTGAAAGGCTTAGAGGGTGCGGAATTCTAAAAGTGCATCCAGGAGAGCTTTTTGAGCCAGCATGTAGAAAGTCCTACAAGAGAGGGGGGCGGTACTGGACCTATTCTAGGGAATGTAGCCGGGCAAGTGGTAGAAGTGTCAGTAGGAGAGCATTTTGGTGACAATGACCATAATTCGGTGAGATTTAAGGTAGTCATGGAAAAGGACAAAGATGGACCGGAAATAAAGGTTCTAAATTGGGGGAAGGCCGATTTTAATATGATAAGGCAGGATCTGGCCAAAGTGGGCTGGGATCAGCTACTTATAGGAAAATCCACATCAGAGCAGTGGGAGTCTTTCAGAAAGGAAATAGAGAGAGTACAACGCCAACATGTTCCCGTAAAGGTCAAGGGTGAGACCAACAAGCCCAGGGAACCCTGGATGTCAAGGGATATACAAGAATGGATTAGGAAAAAAAGGGAGGCTTTTGGCAGATACAAAGGATTAAAACAGTGGAAGCCCTAGAGGAGTATAGAAAGTGCAGGGGGGTACTTAAAAAAGAAATTAGGAGAGCGAAGAGGGGGCATGAAAAAACACTGCGGGCAAAATAAAGGAAAATCCCAAGGTGTTTTATAAGTATATTAAGGGCAAGAGGATAACCAGTGAAAGAGTAGGGCCCATTAGGGACCAAAGTGGCAATCTGTGTGTAGAGCCAGAAGATGTGGGTCAGGTTTTAAATGAATATTTGCATCTGTGTTCACTATGGAGAAGGACGATGTAGGCATAGAAAATCAGGCAGGGGGATTGTGATATGCTTGAACAAATTAGTATTGAGAGGGAGGAGGTACTAGCGGTTTTAGAAGGCTTAAAAGTGATAAATCCCCAGGTCCAGACGAGATGTATCTCAGGCTGCTGTGTGAGGCAAGAGAGGAGTTTGCAGGGGCTCTGACACAAATTTTCAGAACCTCTCTGGCCACAGGGGAGGTGCCAGAGGACTGGAGGACAGCTAACGTAGTACCATTATTCAAGAAGGGTCGTAGGGATAAAACAGGGAATTACAGGCCAGTGAGCCCAACATCAGTGGTAGAGAAATTATTGGAAAAAATTCTGAGGGACAGAATTAGTCTCCACTTGGAGAGGCAAGGATTATCAAGGATAGTCAGCATGGCTTTGTCAGGGGGAGATCATGTCTAACCAATTTGATTGAATTTTTCGAGGGGGTGACTAGGTGTGTGGATGAGGGTAGTGCAGTTGATGTAGTCTACATGGACTTCAGTAAGGCTTTTGACAAAGTCCTGCATGGGAGATTGGTCAAGAAGGTAAGAGCCCATGGGATCCAGGGCAATTTGGCACATTGGATCCAAAATTGGCTTAGTGGCAGGAGGCAGAGGGTGATGGTCGAAGGTTGTTTTTGTGACTGGAAGCCTGTGTCCAGTGGTGTACCGCAGGGATCGGTGCTGGGTCCTTTGCTGTTTGTAGTGTACATTAATGATTTAGATATGAATGTAGGATGTATGATCAGTAAGTTCGCAGATGACACAAAAATTGGTGGAGTGGTAAATAGCGAGGAGGCAAGCCTCAGGCTACAGGACGATATAGATGGGTTGGTTCGATGGGCAGAACAGTGGCAAATGGAATTTAACCCTGAAAAGTGTGAGGTGATGCATTTTGGGAGGACTAACAAGGCAAGGGAATACACAATGAATGATAGGACAGAGGATCAAAGGGACCTTGGTGTGCATGTACATAGATCCCTGAAGGCAGCAGGACAGGTAGATAAGGTGGTTAAAAAGGCATATGGGATACTTGCCTTCATTAGCTGAGGCATAGAATATAAGAGCAGGGAGGTTATGATGGAGCTGTACAAAACGCTAGTTAGGCCACAGCTGGAATACTGTGTGCAGTTCTGGTCGCCACACTATAGGAAGGATGTGATTGCATTGGAGAGGGTGCAGAGATGATTCACCAGGATGTTACCTGGGCTGGAGCGCTTCAGCTATGAAGAGAGACTGGACAGGCTGGGGTTGTTTTCCTTCGAGCAGAGAAGGCTGAGGGGGGACCTGATTGAGGTGTACAAAATTATGAGGGGCATAGATAGGGTAGATAGAAAGGAACTTTTCCCCTTAGTAGAGGGGTCAATAACCAGGGGGCATAGTTTCAAGGTAAGGGGCAGGAGGTTTAGAGGGGATTTGAGGGAAAACTTTTTCACGCAGAGGGTGGTTGGAATCTGGAACTCACTGCCTGAAAGGGTGGTAGAGGCAGGAACCCTCACAACATTCAAGAAGCATTTAGATGAGCAATTGAAACGCCATAGCATACAAGGCTACGGACCAAGTGCTGGAAAATGGGATGAGAATAGATAGGGCTTGATGGCCGGTGCGGACACGATGGGCCGAAGGGCCTCTTTCTGTGCTGTATAACTCTATGGGGGAGAAATTCAGTATCGCCCCATTTGGGGCGCAATTATCGGCCGGGCGCAAAGATTAGCACCTGGCGCTAATTATCGCCTCCGACTGCAAACTTGACTTTTATCGCCCCTGGAGGTGATTGCAGCGCTAAATCAGGCACTTCACACCTGTCTTAAGGCGCAAAGGCCGAGGAGCGAGGCGCTACCTCAGAGCGCTGGCGAAGCTCATGTGATGTCTGTCAGCAATGGAACACACACACAATGGCACGGGCCAGTTCTTAAAGGGGAGGGTTGATCTTGCTTTCCATCCACATCCTGCTCATTGCAGCCTTGAATCTCGGCCTGGAGAGACCTGTACATCAAATCTGCTGGAAAGAACAATGGAGAGGCCCAGGGAAAGAGCTCAGAGTGCAGCCCCCACAGTCTCTTCTAAATCGATACAAGGAAGGGCAAATCAAAATGAAACTGCAAAGTGCAGCTCAGTACCCAAAACTCCTTCACACAGCGTTGAATCTCTCCAGAAGTCTGTCTCTCTCTCTCTCTCAGAATGTGTGGTTCAAAAATGTCACCAACAATAATAGGCAGGAAGCGGTCGCCTTTAAATAGCGCTCCCCCAGTCCCTTCCTGACTGCAAAACGCTCCCCTCAACCTGTCGTTGCTAGCGGCAGGCAGTAAGGCAGGGGGCGCCACTCAATATACGCTCCGGGGCACTACCGGGGCGTTGCGCACTCGACTGACGTCACGAACTGCCGGCGCAGGAGATCGTGGCAGTAGTGTTCAGCGCCGCCGCAAAATGTCTAGTTAATTTCGCGAGCGGCGCAAACATCGCCGCGCCCGGGCGCTAGTTGCTTTGCGCCCCATTAGCGCCCTCTTAAGGCGCTAACGGGAAGCGCAACCAACTGAATTTTTCCCCAAATGACTCTAAAAACAGAAAGGCAGAGTATTATTTAAATGGTGATAGATTGGGAAATGTTGATGTACAAAGGGACCTGGGTGTTCTTGTACACCAGTCACTGAAAGCAAAAATGCAGGTGCAGCAAGCAGTTAGGAAGGCAAATGGTACGTTGGCCTTCATTGCAAGAGGATTTGAGTACAGGAGCAAGGATGTCTTACTACAGTTATACAGGGCCTTGGTGAGACCACACCTGGAGTACTGTGTGCAGTTTTGGTCTCCTTACCTAAGAAAGGATATACTTGCCATCGAGGGAGTGCAGCGAAGGTTCACCAGACTGATTCCTGGGATGGCAGGTCTGTTGTATGAGGAGAGATTGGGTCGACTAGGCCTGTATTCACTAGAGTTTAGGAGAATGAGAGGGGATCTCATTGAAACATATAAAATTCTGACAGGGCTGGACAGACTGGATGCAGGGAGGATGTTTCCCCTGGCTGGGGGGTCTAGAGCGAGGGGTCACAGTCTCAGGATACGGGGTAGGACATTTAGGACTGAGATGAGGAGAAATTTCTTCACTCAGAGGGTGGTGAACCTGTGGAATTATCTACCACAGAAGGCTGTGGAGGCCAAGTCACTGAATATATTTAAGAAGGAGATAGATAGATTTCTAGACACAAAAGGCATCAAGGGGTATGGGGTGAGAGCGGGAATATGGTATTGAGATACAGGATCAGCCATGATCATATTGAATAGCGGAGCAGGCTCGAAGGGCCGAATGGCCGACTCCTGCTCCTATTTTTCTATGTTTCTAAGTAGTGAGGTAGAGCTGGGTGTCGTCAGCGTACATGTGGAAACTGACGCGTGTTTTCGGATGATGTCGCCAAGGGGCAACATGTAGATGAGAAATAGGAGGAGGGCTAAGGATAGATCCTTGGGGGACATCAGAGCTAATGATGCGGGAGCGGGAAGAGAAGCCATTGCAGGTGATTCTCTGGCTATGATTAGATAGATAAGATCTGGCGGTGAATGGCTAAACCAGTTGTCCGCCGTATCCATTCGAGTCTGCGTCCCTTGGACTTAAGGGAGCGAAGATGAGAGCCGTACCAGGGGGAACGGCCAGGGTGAGAGAGGGTAATTGTTTTAGTAGGGACTAGGGCATCAAAGATAGTGGTGAAGGTGTGGTTGAGCAGATCGGTAGCTGCAGAAATGTCATGGTGAATGGAGGGCCAGAGGCTGGACAGTTGGGATTTTATAAATGCAGTTGTAAGAGAGTTGGGAGAGAGTTTTTTCCAGGGGCGGACACAGAAGGAAGTAGGGTTGAGGGGGGGCGGGGGTGGAAGGGGGATGTGGGTAGAGAGCGATACGAGGAAATGCGATTGACATGATGGGAGTAGCGAGGCCACGAGAGATGGCAAGGTCGAGGAGGTGGCCGTGAATACGGGTTGGGGAGAGATTAAGGGAGGATAGGAGGCTAGTGAACTCAGAGGAGAGAGAGCATGATGAATTGAGATGGAGGTTCAAATCACCGAGGATGAGTAGTCGTTCGGTGCTGAGGGAGGAGAGCAGTGAAGATATCTCGGTAATAAATTTTGATGGTACTTGGGTGGGTGGTAGAGATGAGAATTTTAAATGAGAGGGGTGGAATAAGGTGAGATGCTGAAAGGAGGAGAAACTGCCGGAGGAATAGGGGGACAGACCAGGGTGTGATTTGGTGAAGAGAGCCAAACCGCCACCACGGCGGTCTGAGCGGGGAAAGTGGTGGAAGGTATAGCCAGGCGGGGAGGCTTCATTTAAGGGTAAGGCGTCATCACCCCTCAGTCAAGTTTCCGTCAGGGCCATGATATCGATGCCGTCATCCACGATAAGCTCATCGATGGCAAGGGCCTTGTTTGCAAGTGAACGGACATTCTGGAGGGAGATGCAGAGAGGGTCGGTGATGGCTGACCCACTGCCAGCATCCACAGGGTCAGCGCTGGGGGGGGGGGGGGGCGGGTGAGTTGGACGGGGAGGTGTTTGGCAAGGTTAATCCTCAGTGGGGTGCGCTGGGCGGGAAGGTCGGCGAGGGAGTAGGATGGGACAGTTGGGGTTGCTGCTCGTAAGGCGGCAGTGACGAGTGCCTCGATGAGCCCTTTGTAGGATGCCAAGAGAGGCACAGAGGGAAGCTGTAGGCTTATCTAGAGAGTCAAGCCTGGGACGACGGCAGGAGAGTAGGAAGGTTGAAGAGTAATGAAGGATTGGGGTAGGGATTTGGGAGGGCAGTGTATCCGAGAGAGGAGAGATGAAAGGAGGCATGACGACAGGAGAGTGCTTTCAGGGAGGGATAGAGAGAAAAGGAAAAGGGGGAGAAAAAGTGGAAAAGTATTGAATGGCTCGGGTCCGGAGCGGCAGCCAAAGTGCGCCCGCGAATGGACACGGGAAAAGCTCAGGTTACATAGGCCTGTTTAAATGTAATAATTAATGGGATACATATTTCCTGGTAGCAGGGAATAGGTTGGGGACAATAGTAGGGAGACCAGGGTCAAAGTCAGAGGTCCCATGGAAGGACAAGCCAACGTGAGTAGGATTGGGAGCATTGACGAACCGCTGTCCAAAGCAGGTGAGTAAAGTCCAGAAGCTATTTGAAGGGTGGAGAGTTCGAGGATGGAGGTTGTTGCCGTAGGAATGAGAGTCGGTCGCGATGCAGAAAGATGATGGCTAAATCGACGCAAGTTGGAGGTCACCGTAGATCAATGTGAGAAGTCGCACAACACCAGGTTATAGTCCAACAGCTTTATTTGAAATCACAAGCTTTCGGAGCGCTGCTCCTTTGTCAGGTGAAGTGAAGTCACCTGACGAAGGAGCAGCGCTCCGAAAGCTTGTGATTTCAAATAAAGCTGTTGGACTATAACCTGGTGTTGTGCGACTTCTCACATTTGTCCACCCCAGTCCAACATCCAGCATCTCCGCATCATACCGCAGATCAAAGCGGCGGAGAAAAAGTAAAACCATAAACCAGTGACCAGCAAAAGCTGAAAACCTTTTACGATTTTGAACACCTCTATTAAATCTCCACTTAACTTTCTCTGCTCTAAGCTTCTCACCCCAGCTTCTCCAGTCTCCCCGCCCTGGCGCTTTCCTTTATTTTTTGAGCGGCGAAAACCAAAGTATTTCTTTTATTTCTTTTCTTTTCCTGGGTCTTGGTGTGTCTGGTACAGCAGCTGCCACAATGCCAGGGAGAGCCAGGGCATCCTGCTACCAAACCACTCACCAGCCTGCCCGCCCGCTGGGCACGGTGCACTTGGGTAACCCCTCCGGGGGTGGTTAATGCTGTCGCCCCCTCCCCCCACCACTCTGGTCACCCGCCCACTGATGGGGACACACAGCTTCTGTCACGACTGACACCTAAAATCATTCTACAACCGATTAGAATTCTCGATCCGGGTATATGTTACCGTCCCCGGCGAGTTGCACGCACCTCGTACTCATCGACACAGTTCACTGCCACGTAATCGATGATGCATCGCCCCAGCCACTCGTCGGGTCGGGCACTCAGGATGTCATTGCGACAGTTCTCCAGGTGCGGCTGGAGTTTGATCAGGAGGCTGCGAGACAGCAAGTACCCGAATCCCCCGTAGCAGTAACGACCCTCCGTGTCGCCGCCGATGAACTCCTCGGGACGCCCCATGTACAGATCGCTGTCAATGCTCAGGTGGTCGACCAGCGCCTTGATGCGGTCGCCCTCGGTGTACGAGTCGTCCTGAACGAAGTAAAACCAGTCGTACTCGCCGCCGTGATGCTCGAAGACGTACTTCACCGTCTGGTACATGTTCCATATGGGACGCTCGTCGCC
Organism: Squalus acanthias; assembly: GCA_030390025.1. Lineage (NCBI taxonomy): Eukaryota > Metazoa > Chordata > Chondrichthyes > Squaliformes > Squalidae > Squalus > Squalus acanthias. Next base: position 45,630 of record JASTWF010001874.1, on the reverse strand, counting down.
GTGGGTTACGATATACATCCCATGCGGAATCTTCCGGCTCCGGGTCCCGGTGAAGTACAGGACCTTGTCGATGTGATTGCCCATCGTGCGGTTCACGGCAACAGCCAAAGTGTTCAGTGTGGTTTTAGAGGTCAGAACACCGACAAACAACCGCTCGCGAATTCCCAGCTCAGTGCTGATATAACGTGACCTAAACCAAAGAGAAAGGGAACGTCAACATTCCCAGAGCAGGTACAGCACAGGTTAGATACAGAGTAAAGCTCCCTCTACACAGTCCCATCAAACACTCCCAGGGGAGGTACAGCACGGGTTAGATACAGAGTAAAGCTCCCTCGACACTGTCCCATCAAACACTCCCAGGGCAGGTACAGTACGTGTTAGATACAGAGTAAAGCTCCCTCTGCACAGTCCCATAAAACACTCCCAGGGCAGGTACAGCACAGGTTAGATACAGAGTAAAGCTCCCTCTGCACAGTCCCATAAAACACTCCCAGGGCAGGTACAGCACAGGTTAGATACAGAGTAAAGCTCCCTCGACACTGTCCCATCAAACACTCCCAGGGCAGGTACAGCACGGGTTAGATACAGAGTAAAGCTCCCTCTACACATAGAAATGAGAAGTCGCACAACACCAGGTTATAGTCCAACAGATTTATTTAATTTTACAAGCTTTCGAAGCAGTTTGCTCCTTCGTCAGGTAAGTTAGCAATGAGAGAATCTCCCAGAATTCACAATTTAAACCCAGACAAAATCTATTCACATTATTCCCTACAACAAAGAGCACAGCCAAGACAATGAGATGTGTCCCAGGGGGTCCAACGTGTCAAACCACCTGCTGGCTGCATATCCTGTCAATTTGTGTTCTTGTGTTAAGTCTTTTTTTTTTAAAAAACCCCTGGGAAGACCGGCCATGATGTCAAGTCACGTTCTGTATCGTGACATGAACCCGATATCGCGATTGAGGCCATCCTCATGAGTGCGGAACTTGGCTATCAGTTTCTGCTCTATGATTTTGCGCTGTCGTGTATCTCGAAGGCCGCCTTGGAGAACGCTTACCCGCAGATCCGAGGCTGAATGCCCCTGGCTGCTGAAGTGTTCTACACATAGAAACATAGAAGATAGGAGCAGGAGTAGGCCATTCGGCCCCTCGAGCCTGCTCCATTCGATGAGATCATGGCTGATCATCCAAACTCAGTACCCTGTACCTGCCTTCTCCCCATATCCCTTGATATCTTTAGCTTTACGAAATATATCTAACTCATTCTTGAATATATTTAATGACTTGCCCTCAACTACCTTCTGTGGTAGAGAATTCCACAGGTTCACCACTCTCTGGGTGAAGAAATTCTTCCTCATTTCTGTCCTAAACGGCTTACCCCTTATCCTTAGATTATGACCCCTGGTTCTGGACTCTCCAACCATCGGGAACATTCTTACTGCATCTAGTTTGTCCAGACCTGTCAGAATTTTATATGTTTCGATGAGATCCCCTCTCATTCTTCTATACTCCAGCGAGTATAAGCCCAATCGACCCAATCTCTCCTCATATGTCATTCCTGCCATCCCAGGTATCAGCCTTGTGAATCTTCACTGAACTCCTTCCATGGCAAGAACATCCTTCCTCAGATAAGGCGACCAAAACTGCACACAGTACTCAAGGTGTGGTCTCACCAAGGCCCTGTACAACTGCAGCAGGACATCCCTGTTCCTATACCCAAACCCTTTCGCTATGAAGGCCAACATACCATTTGCCTTCTTCACCGCCTGCTGCACCTGCATGCTTACTTTCAGCGACTGGTGCACAAGGACACCCAGGTCTCGTTGCACTTCCCCTTCTCCCAATCTATTGCCATTCAGATAATAGTCTGCCTTTTTGTTTTTGACACCAAAGTGGATAACCTCGCATTTATCCACGTTATATTGCATCTGCCACGCTTCTGCCCAATCACCCAACCTGTCCAAATCATCCTGGAGTTTCTCGCTATCCTCCTCGGAGCACACACGCCCACCCAGCTTTGTGTCATCCGCAAACTTGGAGATATTACATTTAGTCCCTTATCTAGATCATTAATGTATATTGTGAATAGCTGGGGTCCAAGGACCGATCCCTGCGGTAGCCCACTAGTCACTGCCTGCCACTCAGAAAAAGACCCATTAATTCCTACTCTCTGCTTTCTGTCCGCCAACCAGTTCTCTATCCAAGTCAATACCTTGCCCCCAATCCCATGTGCCTTAACTTTACACGCTAATCTCTTAGCGGGACCTTATCGAAAGCCATTTGAAAGTCCAAATACACCACATCTACTGGTTCTCCCATATCTATTTTCCCAGTAACATCCTCAAAAAATTCCATTAGATTAGTCAAGCACGATTTACCTTTTGTAAATCCATGTTGACTTTGTCTGATCCTATCACTGTTTTTCAAGTGCTCTGCTATTACACCCTTTATAATGGACTCTAGCATTTTCCCCACTACCGATGTCAGCCTTACCGGTCTGCAATTCCCCGCTTTCTCTCTCTACACTGTCCCATCAAAAACTCCCAGGGCAGGTACAGCACGGGTTAGTTACAGAGTAAACCTCCCTCTACACTGTCCCATCAAACACTCCCAGGGCAGGTACAGCAGGGGTTAGATAAAGAGTAAAGCTCCATCTACACTGTCCCATCAAACACTCCCAGGGAAGGTACAGCACGGGTTAGATACAGAGTAAAGCTCCGTCTACACTGTCCCATCAAACACTCCCAGGGCAGATACAGCACGGGTTTGATACAGAGTAAAGCTCCCTCTACACTGTCCCATCAAACACTCCCAGGGCAGGTACAGCACAGGTTAGATACAGAGTAAAGCTCGCTCTACACTGTCCCATCAAACACTGCCAGGTCAGGTACAGCACTGGTTAGAGACACAGTAAAGCTCCCTTGACACTGTCCCATCAAACACTCCCAGGGCAGGTACAGCACGGGTTAGATACAGAGTAAAGCTCCATCTACACTGTCCCATCAAACACTCCCAGGGAAGATACAGCACGGGTTAGATACAGAGTAAAGCTCCGTCTACACTGTCCCATCACACACTACCGGGACAGGTACAGCACGGTTTAGATACAGAGCAAAGCTCCATCTACACTGACCCATCAAACACTCCCAGGGCAGGTACAGCACGGGTTAGATACAGTGTAAATCTCCCTCTACACTGTCCCATCAAACACTCACAGGGCAGATACAGCATGGGATAGATACACAGTAAAGCTCCCTCTACACTGTCCCATCAAACACTCCCAGGGCAGGTACAGCACTGGTTATTTACAGAGTAAAGCTCCCTCTACACTGTCCCATCAAACACTCCCGGGGCAGGTACAGCACAGGTTAGATACAGAGTAAACTCCCTCTACACTATCCCAGCAAACACTCGTAGGGCAGGTACAGCGTAGGTTAGATACAGAGTAAAGCTCCCTCTACACTGTCCCATCAAACACACGCAGGGCAGGTACAGCACGGGTTAGATACAGAGTAAAGCTCCATCTACACTGTCCCATCAAACACTACTAGGGCAGGTACAGCACGGGTTAGATACAGAGTAAAGCTCCCTCTACACTGTCCCATCAAACACACGCAGGGCAGGTACAGCACGGGTTAGATACAGAGTAAAGCTCCATCTACACTGTCCCATCAAACACTACTAGGGCAGGTACAGCACGGTTTAGATACAGAGTAAAGCTCCCTCTACACTGTCCCATCAAACACTCGTAGGGCAGGTACAGCGTAGGTTAGATACAGAGTAAAGCTCCCTCTACACTGTCCCATCAAACACACGCAGGGCAGGTACAGCACGGGTTAGATACAGAGTAAAGCTCCATCTACACTGTCCCATCAAACACTACTAGGGCAGGTACAGCACGGGTTAGATACAGAGTAAAGCTCCCTCTACACTGTCCCATCAAACACACGCAGGGCAGGTACAGCACGGGTTAGATACAGAGTAAAGCTCCATCTACACTGTCCCATCAAACACTACTAGGGCAGGTACAGCACGGTTTAGATACAGAGTAAAGCTCCCTCTACACTGTCCCATCAAACACACGCAGGGCAGGTACAGCACGGGTTAGATACAGAGTAAAGCTCCCTCTACACTGTCCCATGAAACACTCCGAGGGGAGGTACAGCTTGGGTTAGATGCAGAGTAAAGCTCCCTCTACATTGTCCCATCAAACACTCCCAGGGCAGGTGCAGCATGGGTTAGATTCAGAGTAAAGCTCCCTCTACACTGTCCCATCAAACACTCCCGGGGCAGGTACAGCACGGGTTAGATACAGAGTAAAGCTCGCTCTACACTGTCCCATCAAACACTCCCAGGGCTGGTACAGCACTGGTTAGATACACAGTAAAGCTCCCTCTACACTGTCCCATCAAACACTCCCGGGGCTGGTACAGCACTGGTTATTTACAGAGTAAAGCTCCCTCTACACTGTCCCATCAAACACTCCCAGGGCAGGTACAGCACGGGTTAGATACAGAGTAAAGGGGGAGAGGAGGGGAGGGGAGAGGGAGGGGCACTGATTAACGTGTTTAGGACGGACCAGGGTTCCAGATACAGGATGTGACCAGGAAGTGGTTGCTAAACAATGGCCCTGTTGGAAGAAACTGTCAGCCAGCTTTAGCACGCAGCATATTGCCAATCTCTGGCACACTCTGCACCAACTAATCATTACCAATCTGGCTCAGAAACATGCAGGGCCAGGTCACACAATCCAGCAAAACAGGGCGAGACAAATCATGACAAATAGCTCGGGGGCAGTATCAAGCTTTACTTTAAGGAGTTGGGAGAATATCAGCAGAAACTATTCCCCAAACTAATCCCACTGCCCCGCTCTCTCCCCATAGCCCTGTATCAATCCCAAACTAATCCCACTGCCCCGCTCTCTCCCCATAGTCCTGTATCAATCCCAAACTAATCCCACTGCCCTGCGCTCTCCCCATAGTCCTGTATCAATCCCAAACTAATCTCACTGCCCTACTCTCACCCCATAGCAATATATCAATCACAAACTAATCTCACTGCCTCACTCTCCCCCCATAGCTCTTGTAAGGTTTCCAAAATTTACAGATCCCCAAAACCTAAGGAAAAAGGGCTTTGGAACTACCTCAGAGTGATAATATTGTATTTGGGCCTAACCTAAGAGACTGTAAGACCAAAAACCAAGTTTTGGCATTTTAAAACATGTCTGGGCCTGTAAAGGGAGAAAAAGGCTGCGAAAGAAGGTGGGGTCAACCTCTGTAAAAGCAGTTTTGGTTATTGCAGTTAATTGCGTTGTCTGGGAAACCGAGATGACCCTATTCAAGCCCCAGCAAGCATTAACATTTTGACAACAGACCCTGGGAGAAGACAGTCCCACCCAAAACAACCGGCCCCATCAAACCGATTACAGGGCCCATCAGAAGACATGCATAAAGCAAATATTCTATAGAAGTCCTAGACCCAGTCAAGAAACCCAAAACATGAGGACAATTCAAACTCCAATTAAACAACAGATCGACAGGATGGAGCTATCCTGAAACCACTTCACACATTTACAAAACCAGTTAACACGCTAGTAAAATCGTTACTGTTAACGAGGCCTCAAATTGAAAGGCTGTTTTCTCAAGAAGCCAGTTCAGCAGTTACAACAGTTCAAGTTCAACAGAAGGCAGTTCTGCAGTTTCGAGTTCAATTGAAAGCCTGTTGTCAGCAGAAGTCAGTGCTGGAGTTACAGAGTTCAGGAGAAGCAAGTTGGGCAGTTAAAGAAGACAGTTCAGTAAGAAGGGAGTTCTCCAGTTCTCCAGCACAACAGTTACAGTTCTGCAAGAAGGCAGTTCCACAGCTCGGAAGAAGACAGTTTAAACAGAGGCACAGTTCAACAGAAAGAAGTTCAACAAAGAAGGCCAACAGCTCCAGAAGTAGGCCGACACGCGAGAAGAAACCAGAGCAACAGTTCCAGTTACCATCAGACACCTCGCGGCAACAAGGGCCTTACGAAACCTCTTACTCAAAAGACTCTAAACCCTAACTCTCAACTGTCAAGGATTCGTTTGGTGAGCATTATCCCTGGTTCTCCAGAGCCCAACCTAGCTAGTGAAGTGGGATTGGGAGGGGTGAAGTATTCTTCTAATGTTATTTCCCTCGCTTGTACCGAAGTGTTCCCCACCTTTAGAGTGTTAAGAGTGTTTGTGTTGTGTTTTACTTTCTTGAATAAAGATCAAAGTTCTTTCATCAAAACCAGTTGTCTGCTGCACCTTTTATCACATCCCCCAAATAAGTCCAAGGTCTAGAACCAAGGGAGTGGGAGCGATTCGAACCGTTCAGAAGTCAGAGGTGAAGCTGACACAAAAACACCACCCGCTACACCCTGTATCAATCCAAAACTAACCCCACTGCCCCGCTCTCTCCCCATAGCCCTGTATCAATCCCAAACTAATCCCACTGCCCAACTCTCTCTCCACAGCCCTGCATCAATCCCAAACAAATCCCACTGCCCCGCTCTCTCCCCATAGCCCTGCATCAATCCCAAACTAATCCCACTGACCCACTCTTTCCCCATAGCCCTGTATCAATTCCAAATATAATCCCACTGCCCAGCTCTCTACCCATAGCCCTGGATCAATCCCAAACTAACCCCACTGCCCCACTCTCTCCCCACAGCCCTGTATCAATCCCAAACTAACCCCACTGCCCCGCTCTCTCCCCATAGCCCTGTATCAATCCCAAACTAATCCCACTGCCCAACTCTCTCTCCACAGCCCTGCATCAATCCCAAACAAATCCCACTGCCCCGCTCTCTCCCCATAGCCCTGCATCAATCCCAAACTAATCCCACTGACCCACTCTTTCCCCATAGCCCTGTATCAATTCCAAATATAATCCCACTGCCCAGCTCTCTACCCATAGCCCTGGATCAATCCCAAACTAACCCCACTGCCCCACTCTCTCCCCATAGCCCTGTATCAATCCCAAACTAATCCCACTGCACCGCTCTCTCCCCATAGACCTGTATCAATCCCAATCTAATCGCACTGTCACGCTCCCTCCCTACAGCTCTGTTTCAATCCCAAACTAATCCCACTGCCCCGCTCTCTCCGCACAGCCCTGTATCAATCCCAAACTAATCCCACTGCACCGCTCTCTCCCCATAGACCTGTATCAATCCCAAACTAATCCCACTGCCCTGCTCTCTCCCCCATAGCCCTGTATCATTCCCCAAATTAATCCCACTGCCCCACTCTCTCGCCATAGCCCTGTATCAATCCCAAACTAATCCCACTGCCCCGCTCTCTCCCCATAGCCCTGTATCAATCAAAACTAATCCCACTCTCTCCCAATAGCCCTATATCAATCCCAAACTAATCCCACTGCCCCGCTCTCTCCCCATAGCCCTGTATCAATCCCAAACTACTCCCACTGCCCCACTCTCTCCCCATAACCCTGTATCAATCCCAAACTAATTCCACTGCCCTGCTCTCTCTCCATAGCCCTGCATCAATCCCAAACTAATCCCACTGCCCCGCTCTCTCCCCACAGCCCTGCATCAATCCCAATCTAATCCCACTGCCCCGTTCTCTCCCACAGCCCTGCATCAATCCCAAACTAATCCCACTGCCCCGCTCTCTCCCCAGAGCCCTGTATCAATCCCAAACTAATCCCACTGCCCCGCTTTCTCCCCATAGCCCTGTATCAATCCCAAAATAATCCCACTGCCCGCTTTCTCCCCATAGCTCTGTATCAAACCCAAACTAATCCCACTGTCCCGCTCTCTCCCCATAGCTCTGTATCAATCCCAAACTAATCCCACTGCCCTGCTCTCTCCCCATAGCTCTGTATCAATCCCAAACTAATCCCACAGCCCCGCTCTCTCCACATAGCCGTTTCAGTACCAAACTAATCCCACAGCGCCGATCTCTCCCCATAGCCCTGTATGAATCCCAAACTGATCTCACTGCCCCACTCTCTCCCCATAGCCCTGTATCAATCCCAATCTAATCCCACTGCCCCACTCTCCCCATAGCCCTGCATCAATCCCAAACTAATCCCACTGCCACGCTCTCTCCCCATAGCCCTGTATCAATCCCAAACTAATCCCACTGCCCCGCTCTCTCCCCATAGCCCTGCATAAATCCCAAACTAATCCCACAGCCCCGCTCTCTCCACATAGCCCTGTTTCAATCCCAAACTAATCCCACTGCCCCACTCTCTCCGCAAAGATCTGTATCAATCCCAAACTAATCCCAGTGCCCAGCTCTCTCCCAATAGCCCTGCATCAAACCCCAATCTAATTCCACTGCCCCACTCTCTCCCCATAGACCTGTATCAATCCCAAGCTAATCCCACTGCCCCACTCTCTCCCCATAGCCCTGTATCAATCCCAAACTAATCCCAGTGACCCGCTCTCTCTCCATAGCCCTGTATCAATCCCAAACTAATCCCACTGACACACTGTCTCCCCATAACCCTGTATCAATCCCAAACTAATCCCACTTCCCTACTCTCTCTCCTTAGCCCTGTATCAATCCCAAACTATCCCACTGTCCCGCTATTTCCCCACAGGCCAGTATCAATCCCAAAATAATCCCACTGCCCCACACTCTCCGCATAGATCTGTATCAATCCCAAACTGGTCCCAGTGCCCCGATTTCTCCCCAGAGCCCTGTATCAATCCCCAAACTAATCCGACAGCGCCGCTCTCTCCCCATAGCACTGTATCAATCCCAAACCAATCCCACTGGACCGCTCTCTGCCCATAGCCCTGTATCATTCCCAAACTAATCCCACTGCCCCACTCTCTCCCCATAGCCCTGTATCAATCCCAAACTAATCCCACTGCCCCGCTCTCTCCACATAGCCCTGTATCAATCCTAAACTAATCCCACTGCCCCGCTCTCTCCCCATAACCCTGTATCAATCCCAAACTAATCCCACTGCCCCGCTCTCTCCCCACAGCTCTGTATCAATCCTAAACTAATCCCACTGCCCCGCTCTCTCCACATAGCCCTGTATCAATCCTAAACTAATCCCACTGCCCCGCTCTCTCCCCATAGCCCTGTATCAATCCCAAACTAATCCCACTGCCCCGCTCTCTCCCCATAACCCTGTATCAATCCCAAACTAATCCCACTGCCCCGCTCTCTCCCCACAGCCCTGCATCAATCCCAAACTAATCCCACTGCCCCGCTCTCTCCACATAGCCCTGTATCAATCCCAAACTAATCCCACTGCCCCGGTTTCTCCCCGTAGCCCTGTATCAATCCCAAACTAATCCCGCTGCCCCGCTCTCCCCGTAGCCCTGTATCAATGCAGTGTGTGGATAAAGCAGCACAGGCTAAGAAGAGAACGCGGCAGGTCTGGCTCTGTATTGTTCTCGGCTCTTAACCACCAACCAAACTATCAAATATAATCCCAAAAACCATTCAGCAGCAGTCACTCAACTTTCACAACATCTTTTGTTCTGAATTATTACAGAATCCTGATAACAGATCGGCTCGAGTAGAAATTCCACATAACCTGACCCAAATTGCTTTTCATTCTTTGATGCTCAGAACAACAACCACAGAATAACAGAGAGTGAAAAATAAAGACCAAAATCAAACTTACAGTATTAATAGAAACCGGCCTGGAATTACCGGGTATTATCCAACTCGAATCCCTGCAATGTTAATGTGTGATACTCTTAATTCATACTCCCAGATTGAACTAACTTGAACTGACAGACCTGTACCCACCAGTACTGTACCCCAGTGTTATACAGTGACAGACCTGTACCCACCAGTACTGTACCCCAGTGTTATACAGTGACAGACCTGTACCCACCAGAACTGTACCCCAGTGTTAGACAGTGACAGACCTGTACCCACCAGTACTGTACCCCAGTGTTATACATTGACAGACCTGTACCCACCAGTACTGGACCCCAGTGTTATACAGTGACAGACCTGTACCCACCAGTACTGTACCCCAGTGTTATACAAGGACAGACCTGTACCAACCAGTACTGTACCCCAGTGTTATACAGTGACAGACCTGTGCCCACCAGTACTGTACCCCAGTGTTATACAGTGACAGACCTGTGCCCACCAGTACTGTACCCCAGTGTTATACAGTGACAGACCTGTGCCCACCAGTACTGTACCCCAGTGTTACACAGTGACAGACCTGTACCCACCAGTGCTGTTCCCCAGTGTTATATAGTGACAGACCTGTACCCACCAGTACTGTACCCCAGTGTTATACAGTGACAGACCTATACCCACCAGTACTGTACCCCAGTGTTATACAGCGACAGACCTGTACCCACCAGTACTGTACCCGTGTTATACAGTGACAGACTTGTACCAACCAGTACTGTACCCCAGTGTTATACAGCGACAGACCTGTACCCACCAGTACTGTACCCCAGTGTTATACAGTGACAGACCTGTACCCACCAGTACTGTACCCCAGTGTTATACACTGACAAACCTCTCCCACCAGTACTGTGCCCCAGTGTTATACAGTGACAGACCTGTACCCACCAGTACTGTGCTCCAGTGTTATAAGTGACAGACCTGTCCCCACCAGTATTGTACCCTTGTTATGCAGTGACAGACCTATACCCACCAGTACTGTACTCCAGTTTTATACAGCGACAGACCTGTACCCACCAGTGCTGTACCCCAGTGTTATACAGTGACCGACCTGAACCCACCAGAACTGATCCCCAGTGTTATACAGTGACAGACCTGTACCCACCAGTACTGTACCCCAGTGTTATACAGTGACAGACCTGTACCCACCAGTACTGTACCCCAGTGTTATACAGTGACAGACCTGAACCCACCAGAACTGATCCCCAGTGTTATAGTGACAGACCTGTACCCACCAGTACTGTACCCCAGTGTTATACAGTGACAGACCTGTACCCACCAGTACTGTACCCCAGTGTTGTACAGTGACAGATCTGTGCCCACCAGTACTGTACCCCAGTGTTATACAGTGACAGAACTGTACCCACCAGTACTGTACACGTGTTAAACAGTGACAGACCTGTACCCACCAGTACTGTGCTCCAGTGTTATAAGTGACAGACCTGTCCCCACCAGTATTGTACCCTTGTTATGCAGTGACAGACCTATACCCACCAGTACTGTACTCCAGTTTTATACAGCGACAGACCTGTACCCACCAGTGCTGTACCCCAGTGTTATACAGTGACCGACCTGAACCCACCAGAACTGATCCCCAGTGTTATACAGTGACAGACCTGTACCCACCAGTACTGTACCCCAGTGTTATACAATGACAGACCTGTACCCACCAGTACTGTACCCCAGTGTTATACAGTGACAGACCTGAACCCACCAGAACTGATCCCCAGTGTTATAGTGACAGACCTGTACCCACCAGTACTGTACCCCAGTGTTATACAGTGACAGACCTGTACCCACCAGTACTGTACCCGTGTTATACAACGACAGACCTGTACCCACCAGTATGGTACCCATGTTATACAGTGACAGACTTGCAACCATCAGTACTGTACCTGTGTTAAACAGCGACAGACCTGCACCCACCAGTACTGGACCCCAGTGTTAAACAGGGACAGACCTGTGCCCACCAGTACTGTACCTGTGTTATATAGTGACAGACCTGTACCCGTCAGTACTGTACCCGTGTTATACAGCGACAGACTTGTAACCGTCAGTACTGTACCCCATTGTTATACAGTGACAGACCTGTACCCACCAGTACTGTACCCCATTGTTATACAGTGACACACCTGTACCCACCAATACTGTACCCCATTGTTATACAGTGACAGACCTGTATCCACTAGTACTGTGCCCATGTGTTATACAGTGACAGATCTGTACCCAACAGTACTGTACCCATGCTATATAGTGACAGACCTGTACCCACCAGTACTAAACCCCAGTGTTATACAATGACAGACCTGTACCAACCAGTACTGTACCCCAGTGTTATACAGCGACAGACCTGTACCCACCTGTACTGTAACCCAGTGTTATACAGTGACAGACCTGTACCCACCAGAACTGATCCCCAGTGTTATACAGTGACAGACCTGTACCCACCAGTACTGTACCCCAGTGTTATACAGCAACTGACCTGTGCCCACCAGTACTGTACCCCAGTGTTATACAGTGACAGACCTGTACCCACCAGTACTGTACCCCAGTGTTATACACTGACAGACCTGTACCCACCAGTACTGTACCCCAGTGTTGTACAGTGACAGACCTGTACCCACCAGTACTGTACCCCAGTGTTATACAGTGACAGACCTGTACCCACCAGTACTTTACCCATGTGTTATACAGTGACAGACCTGTACCCACCAGTACTGTACCCCAGTGTTATACAGTGACAGACCTGTCCCCACCAGTACTGTACCCATGTGTTATACAGTGACAGACCTGTACCCACCAGTACTGTACCCCAGTGTTATGCAGTGTCAGACCTATACCCACCAGTACTGTACTCCAGTTTTATACAGCGACAGACCTGTACCCACCAGTACTGTACCCCATTGTTATACAGCGACAGACCTGTACCCACCAGTACTGTACCCCAGTGTTATACAGTGACAGACCTGAACCCACCAGAACTGATCCCCAGTGTTATACAGCGACAGACCTGTACCCACCAGTACTGTACTCCAGTTTTATACAGCGACAGACCTGTACCCACCAGTACTGTACCCCAGTGTTATACAGTGACAGACCTGAACCCACCAGAACTGATCCCCAGTGTTATACAGTGACAGACCTGTACCCACCAGTACTGTACCCCAGTGTTGTACAGTGACAGATCTGTGCCCACCAGTACTGTACCCCAGTGTTATACAGTGACAGACCTGTACCCACCAGTACTGCACCCCAGTGTTATACAGTGACAGACCTGTCCCCACCAGTACTGTACCCCAGTGTTATACAGTGACAGACCTGTCCCCACCAGTACTGTACCCCAGTGTTATACAGTGACAGACCTGTACCCACCAGTACTGTACCCGTGTTATACAGCGACAGACCTGTACCCACCAGTATGGTACCCATGTTATACAGTGACAGACTTGCAACCATCAGTACTGTACCTGTGTTAAACAGCGACAGACCTGTACCCACCAGTATGGTACCCATGTTATACAGTGACAGACTTGCAACCATCAGTACTGTACCTGTGTTAAACAGCAACAGACCTGCACCCACCAGTACTCGACCCCAGTGTTAAACAGGGACAGACCTGTGCCCACCAGTACTCTACCTGTGTTATATAGTGACAGACCTGTACCCGTCAGTACTGTACCCGTGTTATACAGCGACAGACTTGTAACCATCAGTACTGTACCCGTGTTAAACAGCGACAGACCTGCACCCACCAGTACTGGACCCCAGTGTTATAAAGTGACAGACTTGTACCCACCAGTACTGTACCCCAGTGTTATACAGTGACAGACCTGTACTCACCAGTACTGTACCCCAGTGTTATACAGTGACAGACCTGTATCCACCAGTACTGTGCCCATGTGTTATACAGCGACAGACCTGTACCCAACAGTACTGTACCCATGCTATATAGTGACAGACCTGTACCCACCAGTACTAAACCCCAGTGTTATACAATGACAGACCTGTACCAACCAGTACTGTACCCCAGTGTTATACAGTGACAGACCTGTACCCACCAGCACTGTATCCCAGTGTTATACAGTGACAGACCTGTACCCACCAGTACTGTACCCCAGTGTTATACAGTGACAGACCTGAACCCACCAGAACTGATCCCCAGTGTTATACAGTGACAGACCTGTACCCACCAGTACTGTACCCCAGTGTTATACAGCAACTGACCTGTGCCCACCAGTACTGTAACCCAGTGTTATACAGTGACAGACCTGTACCCACCAGTACTGTACCCCAGTGTTATACAGTGACAGACCTGTACCGACCAGTACTGTACCCCAGTGTTGTACAGTGACAGATCTGTGCCCACCAGTACTGTACCCCAGTGTTATACAGTGACAGACCTGTGCCCACCAGTACTGTACCCCAGTGTTATACAGTGACAGACCTGTACCCACCAGTACTGTACCCCAGTGTTATACAGTGACAGAGCTGTACCCACCAGTACTGTACCCCAGTGTTATACAGTGACAGAGCTGTACCCACCAGTACTGTACCCGTGTTAAACAGTGACAGACCTGTACCCACCAGTACTGTACCCCATTGTTATACAGTGACAGACCTGTACCCACCAGTACTGATCCCCAGCGTTATACAGCGACAGACCTGTACCCACCAGTACTGTACGCGTGTTATACAGTGACAGATCTGTGCCCACCAGTAAGGTACCCCAGTGTTATACAGTGACAGATCTGTGCCCACCAGTACTGTACCCCAGTGTTATACAGTGACAGACCTGTACCCACCAGTACTGATCCCGTGTTATACAGTGACAGACCTGTACCCACCAGTACTGTACCCCAGTGTTATAAAGTGACAGAGCTGTACCCACCAGTACTGTACCCGTGTTAAACAGTGACAGACCTGTACCCACCAGTACTGTACCCATGTTACACAGCGACAGACCTGTATCCACCAGTACTGTACCCCAGTCTTATACAGTGACAGACTTGTAACCATCAGTACTGTATCTGTGTTAAACAGCAACAGACCTGCACCCACCAGTACTGGACCCCAATGTCACCCAGCAACAGACCTGTGCCCACCAGTACTGTACCCCAGTGTTATACAGTGACAGACCTGTACCCACTAGTACTGTACCCCAGTTATACAGTGACAGACCTGTACCCACCAGTACTGTATCCCAGTGTTATACAGTGACAGACCTGTACTCGTCAGTACTGTACCCGTGTTATACAGCGACAGACCTGTACCCGTGTTAAACAGCGACAGACCTGCACCCACCAGTACTGTTCCCCAGTGATATATAGTGACAGACCTGTATCCATCAGTATTGTACCCCAGTGTTATACAGTAACAGACCGGTACCCACCAGTACTGTACCCGTGTTATATAGTGACAGACCTTTACCCACTTGTACTATACCCCAGTTTTAACAGCGACAGACCTGTACCCACCAGTGCTGTACCCCAGAGTTATACCGTGACAGACCTGTACCCACCAGTACTGTACCCCAGTGTTATACAGCGACAGACCTGTACCCACCAGTACTGTTCCCCAGTGTTATACAGCGACAGACCTGTACCCACCAGTACTGTTCCCCAGTGTTATACACTGACAGACCTGTATCCACCAGTACTGTACCCCAGTGTTATACAGTGACAGACCTGTACCCACCAGTGCTGTACCCCAGTGTTATACAGCGACAGACCTGTACCCACCAGTACTGTTCCCCAGTGTTATACACTGACAGACCTGTATCCACCAGTACTGTAACCCAGTGTTATACAGCGACAGACCTGTACCCAACAGTACTGTACCCGTGCTATATAGTGACAGACCTGTACCCACCAGTACTGTATCCCAGTGTTATACAATGATAGACCTGTCCCCACCTGTACTGTACCCCAGTGTTATACAATGATAGACCTGTAATCAACTGTACTGTACCCCAGTGTTATACAGTGACAGACCTGTACCCACCAGTACTGTACCCCAGCGTTATACAGTGACAGACCTGTACCAACCAGTACTGTACCCCAACGTTATACAGTGACAGACCTGTACCCACCAGTACTGTATCCCAGTGTTATACAATGATAGACCTGTACCCACCTGTACTGTACCCCAGTGTTATACAATGATAGACCTGTAATCAACTGTACTGTACCCCAGTGTTATACAGTGACAGACCTGTACCCACCAGTACTGTACCCCAGCGTTATACAGTGACAGACCTGTACCAACCAGTACTGTACCCCAACGTTATACAGTGACAGACCTGTACCCACCAGTACGGTACCCCAGTGTTATACAGTGACAGACCTTTACCCACCAGTACTGTATCCCAGTGTTATACAGGGACAGACCTGTACCCACCAGCACTGTATCCCAGTGTTATACAGGCACAGACCGGTGCCCATCAGTACTGTGCCCCAGTGTTATACAATGATAGACCTGTACCCACCTGTACTGTACCCCAGTGTTATACAGTGACAGACCTGTACCCACCAGTACTGTACCCCATTGTTATACAGTGACAGACCTTTACCCACCCGTACTGTACCTCAGTGTAATACAGCGACAGACCTGTACCCACCAGTACTGTACCCGTGTTACACAGTGACAGACCTTTACCCACCAGTACTGTACCCCATTGTGATAGTGACAGACCTGTACCCACCAGTACTCTACCCCAGTGTTCTACAGTGACAGACCTGTACCCACCAGTACTGATCCCCAGTGTTATATAGTGACAGACCTTTACCCACCAGTACTGTACCCGTGTTATGCAGTGGCAGACCTGTACCCACCAGTAATGTACCCCAATGTTATACAGCGACAGACCTGTATCCACCAGTATAGTACCCGCGTTATACAGTGACAAGGCTTGTACCCACCAGTTATGTACCCCAGTGTTATACAGCGGCAGACCTGTCCCCACCAGTACTGTAACCCAGTGTTATACAGCGACAGACCTGTATCCACCAGTACTGTATCCCAGTGTTGTACAGCGACAGACCTGTGCCCACCAGTGCTGTATCCCAGTGTTATACATCGACAGACCTGTACCCACCAGTACTGTGCCCCAGTGTTATACAATGATAGACCTGTACCCACCTGTACTGTACCCCACTGTTATACAGTGACAGACCTGTACCCACCAGTACTGTACCCCATTGTTATACAGTGACAGACCTTTACCCACCCGTACTGTACCTCAGTGTAATACAGCGACAGACCTGTACCCACCAGTACTGTACCCGTGTTATACAGTGACAGACCTTTACCCACCAGTACTGTACCCCATTGTGGTAGTGACAGACCTGTACCCACCAGTACTCTGCCCCAGTGTTCTACAGTGACAGACCTGTACCCATGAGTCCTGTACCCCAGTGTTATACAGCGACAGACCTGTATCCACCAGTATAGTACCCGTGTTATACAGTGACAAGGCTTGTACCCACCAGTTATGTACCCCAGTGTTATACAGCGGCAGACCTGTCCCCACCAGTACTGTAACCCAGTGTTATACAGCGACAGACCTGTATCCACCAGTACTGTACCCCAGTGTTATACAGTGGCAGACCTGTACCCACCAGCACTGTATCCCAGTGTTATACAGTGACAGACCTTTACCCACCAGTACTGTATCCCAGTGTTGTACAGCGACAGACCTGTGCCCACCAGTGCTGTATCCCAGTGTTAGACAGTGACAGACCTGTACCCACCAGTACTGTTCCCCAGTGTTATACAGTGACAAACCTGTACCCACCAGTACTGTACCCCAGTGTTATACAGTGACAGACCTGTCCCCACCAGTACTGTACCCCAGTGTTATACAGTGACAGACCTGTCCCACCAGGACTGTACCTCAGCGTTATGGAGCTCATAATGTTCCCTGTAGACACTGCCGAGTTTGGAAGTACAGAAGGTGGAATTGTATAGTTGGGTTTTGCTCTCATTTCAAGTGGACTCAGCATTAACATTTCACACGCACAGTAACACTGCCCTGCGTTCTTGGTGGCTGGATAGTTTATCAACAGAATCTCACCTAAAATTACTCGGGAAATGACACGTTTTCAACTGATTTTCTCTGTGGACTCACTACCCAATTTAGGAGTGCGTCCACACCTTGATCCCAGTCTAGATCCAGATCCAGATCCCATTCACTTCTCCCTATCCCATTCCCTGATTTGAGTGCTGGTCTATATCCCATAACTGGATCCCAATACAGATATAAATTGCAGTAACTGATCCCAATCCCCAATCTCCAAACCCAATACCCAGTCCCTGATCCCAGACCCATTCCCCAATTCCTGTCCCATTCCCCAAAACATTGCCTGTTCCCATTCCATATTCCCATTCTCCAATCTCAGTTCCCTGATTCCATTCTCCTCTCCTTGCTCCATTGCCCATCCCTGATTCCATTCCCATTCCTCACCACACTATCCCCTGATCCTAGCCCAAATTCCACACCCCACTATCCCGATCCCAGTCCCCATCCCACTATCCCCTGATCCCAGCCCCCATTCCACACCCCACTATCCCCTGATCCCAGTCCCCATTCCTCACCCCACTATCCCAATCCCATTCCTCACCCCACTATCCCCTGATCCCAGCCCCCATTCCACACCCCACTATCCCCTGATCCCAGTCCCCATTCCTCACCCCACTATCCCCTGATCCCAGTCCCCATTCCTCACCCCACTATCCCCTGATCCCAGTCCCCATTCCTCACCCCACTATCCCCTGATCCCAGCCCCCATTCCACACCCCACTATCCCCTGATCCCAGTCCCCATTCCTCACCCCACTATCCCCTGATCCCATTCCTCACCCCACTATCCCATGATCCCAACCCCCATTCCTCACCCCACTATCCCTTGA
>JASTWF010001874.1:0-26876 GCA_030390025.1 Squalus acanthias | reverse complement strand
AAGTCATAAATACCGTATTCCGGTACACTAGCCATATGAAGTCGGATTGCCGTAAATAACAGAGTAGAGGGGCCGGGGCTCCAGCGAGTGCCCAGCAGTCATTCACTGATTCCCTGGTGACAGGACCCACGGCCCAGGCCAGGGGAGTTCCACAGTCTGTGCTCCGGAATCAACCTGTGTTTGAGTGACTGCGCATTCACAATTCTGATGAACTCGCTCCCCCTCACAGTGCCTCTGCACGGGTTAACTCCACAACTTTCCGATCCTGCGGCCTATTCTTCTACAATAACTGGGGCAGGTGTTCAGCTTGACAGACGGCCATGAGCTGGTAATGGATCACTGCAAGTTCCAGAACACGCCTGACACTCCCTCCCTTGCTTTGAAAGAAAGACCAGCATTTCACAGCCTTAGGACATCCCACAGCCCTTTACAATTCAGAACTTAAGTGGAGTCACTGTTGTAATGTAGGAAACGCGGCAGCCAATTTGTGCACAGCCCGATCCCACAAACAGCAATGTGATAACGACCAGATCATCTGTTTTGTCGGTGTTGGTTGAGGGATAAACATCGGCCAGGACCCCGGAAAGACCTCCCCTGCTCTTCTTAGAAATAGTGCCCTGGAATCCACCGGAGAGGACAGACAGGGCCTCAGTTTAACATGTTATCTGAAAGATGGCACCTCCGACAGTGCACCGCTCCCTCAGTACTGCCCCTCTGACAGTGCAGCACTCTCTCAGTACTGCCCCTCCGACATTGCAGAACTCCCTCAGCACTGCCCCTCCGACAGTGCAGCGCTCCCTCAGTACTGCCCCTCCGACAGTGCAGCACTCCCTCAGCACTGCCCCTCCGACAGTGCAGCGCTCCCTCAGCACTGCCCCTCCGACAGTGCAGCGCTCCCTCAGTACTGCCCCTCCGACAGTACAGCGCTCCCTCAGCACTGCCTCTCCGACAGTGCAGCGCTCCCTCAGTACTGCCCCTCTGACAGTGCAGCGCTCCCTCAGTACTGCCCCTCGGACAGTGCAGCGCTCCCTCAGCACTGCCTCTCCGACAGTGCAGCGATCCCTCAGTACTGCCCCTCTGACAGTGCAGCGCTCCCTCAGTACTGCCCATCTGACAGTCAGCGCTCCTTCAGTACTGCCCCTTCGACAGTGCAGCGCTCCCTCAGCACTGCCTCTCCGACAGTGCAGCGATCCCTCAGTACTGCCCCTCTGACAGTGCAGCGCTCCCTCAGTACTGCCCATCTGACAGTCAGCGCTCCTTCAGTACTGCCCCTTCGACAGTGCAGCGCTCCCTCAGTACTGCCCCTTCGACAGTGCAGCACTCCCTCAGCACTGCCCCTCCGACAGTGCAGCGCTCCCTCAGCACTGCCCCTCCGACAGTGCAGCGCTCCCTCAGTACTGCCCCTCCGACAGTACAGCGCTCCCTCAGCACTGCCTCTCCGACAGTGCAGCGCTCCCTCAGTACTGCCCCTCTGACAGTGCAGCGCTCCCTCAGTACTGCCCCTCGGACAGTGCAGCGCTCCCTCAGCACTGCCTCTCCGACAGTGCAGCGATCCCTCAGTACTGCCCCTCTGACAGTGCAGCGCTCCCTCAGTACTGCCCATCTGACAGTCAGCGCTCCTTCAGTACTGCCCCTTCGACAGTGCAGCGCTCCCTCAGCACTGCCTCTCCGACAGTGCAGCGATCCCTCAGTACTGCCCCTCTGACAGTGCAGCGCTCCCTCAGTACTGCCCATCTGACAGTCAGCGCTCCTTCAGTACTGCCCCTTCGACAGTGCAGCGCTCCCTCAGTACTGCCCCTTCGACAGTGCGGCACTCCCTCAGTACTGCCCCTTCGACAGTGCAGCGCTCCCTCAGTACTGCCCCTTCGACAGTGCAGCGCTCCCTCAGGACTGCCCCTCCGACAGTGCAGCGCTCCCTCAGTACTGCCCTGGGACTGTCAGCCTGAATGATGGGCTTGAAACTCGAGTGGAACTCGAACCCACGACCTGCTGACTCAGAGGCGAGAGTGCTACCCACTGAGCCATGGCTGAGACAACGTTAATCGCCGCAGTCCCTCTGAGCCCCTCCCTGGGAGCAGCACCTGTAGTTTTTGGATTTCCAGGTACGTCTGCTCCAGCTCCAGCTCCGTGAAGCGTTTGTGTAGCCGGTACATCTGCACCGGGTCCAGCACAGGATGGACGGTGAAGGCCTTCTTGAAATGCGAACTTTCCTCCTTCTCCAGCTCGACATTCTTCCCCAGCTCGAAGTATCGATAGTACACACCCTGCAGGGGGGAGAGGAGGTGAGGGGGCGAGAAAAGGATGCATCAGATACCATCGCAGTGACGTCTGGGCACAATCACCCATTCTGCACCCTACGGCACGCACTCACACATCAATATCTTAACCTCCTCTCTCCATGGCTTGCTGCCAGAGAGAATCTCTCTCCAAAGTTGAGCGGTGGACCAGGAGCACTGGTTTAATGGGATGTTTTCCACTGGGATTCGCTGTTCATTGATGTATGAGGGCAGCCATATCTAACCAACTAACATACAGTGCATTATTCAGCTGCCAAAGTTTAGTTCTCTGTGCTGCTAAGGGTCACATGATGGAATTGTGAGACCATCTTCGGATCAGTGAGTGCCTGATGCCTCTTAGGAACAGGAGGAGGCCATTCAGCCCCTCGAGCCTGTTTCAACAACAACTTGTATTTATATAGCGCCTTTAACGTAGTAAAACGTCCCAATGCGCTGCACAGGAGTATTTTAAGACAAAACATTTGACACCGATCCACATAAGGATAAATTAGGGCAGGTGACCAAAAGCTTGGTCAAAGAGGTAGGTTTTAAGGAGCGTCTTAAAGGAGGAAAGAGAGGTAGTGAGACGGAAAGGTTTAGAGAGGGAATTCCAGAGCTTAGGGCCTAGGCTACAGAAGGCACGGCCACCAAAGGTTGAGCAATTATAATCAGGGATGCTCAAGAGGCCAGAATTAGAGGAGCGCAGATATCTCGGGGGGTTGTGGGGCTGAACGAGATTAGAGATAGGAAGGGGTGAGGCCCTGGAGGGATTTGAAAACAAGGATGAGAATTTTGAAATCGAGGCGTTGTTTAACCGGAGCCAATGTAGGTCTGCGAGCACAGGGGTGATGGGCGAACGGGAATTGGTGCGAGTTAGGACACGGGCAGCCGAGTTTTGGATGACCTCAAGTTTACATAGGGTGGAATGTGGGAGGTCAGCCAGGAGTGCGTTGGAATAGTCAAGTTTAGAGGTAACAAAGGCATGGATGAGGGTTTCAGCAGCGGATGAGCTGAGGCAAGGGCGGAGACGGGCGATATTACGGAGGTGGAAGTAGGCGGTCTTTGTTATGTTGCGGATATGTGGTCGGAAGCTCATTTCAGGGTCAAATATGACACCAAGGTTGCGAACAGTGTGGTTCAGCCTCAGACAGATGTTAGGGAGCGGGATGGAGTCAGTGGTTAGGGAACGGAGTTTTTGGCGGCGACTGAAAACAATGGCTTCGGTCTACCCAATATTTAATTGGAGAAAATTTTTGCTCATCCAGAACTGGATGTCAGACAAGCAGTCTGACAATTTGGAGACCGTGGAGGGGTCGAGAGTAGAAGTAGTGAGGTAGAGCTGGGTGTCGTCAGCGTACATGTGGAAACTGACGCTGTGTTTTCGGATGACGTCACCAAGGGGCAACATGTAGATGAGAAATAGGAGGGGGCCAAGGATAGATCCTGGGGGACGCCAGAGGTAACGATGCGGGAGCAGGAAGAGAAACCATTGCAGGTGATTCTCTGGCTACGATTAGATAGATAAGAATGGAACCAGGCGAGTGCAGTCCCACCCAGCTGGATGACGGTGGAGAGGCGTTGGAGAAAGATGGAGTGGTCAACCGTGTCAAAGGCTGCAGACAAGTCAAGAAAGACGAGGAGGGATAGTTTACCTTTGTCACAGTCACAAAGGATGTCATTTGTGACTTTGATGAGAGCCGTTTCGGTACTGTGGCAGGGGCGGAAACCTGTTTGGAGGGATTCAAACATGGAGTTGCGGGAAAGATGGGTACAGATTTTGGGAGGCAACAACACGTTGAAGGACTTTGGAGAGGAAAGGGAGGTTGGCGATGGGGCGGTAGTTTGCAAGGACGGAGGGGTCAAGGGTTGTTTTTTTGAGGAGAGGTGTGATGACGGCAGATTTGAGGGAGAGGGGGACAGTACCTGAGGAGAGAGAACTGTTAACAATATCAGCTAACATGGGAGCCAGAAAAGGAAGTTGGGTGGTCAGCAGTTTGGTGGGAATAGGGTCGAGGGAGCAGGATGTGGGTCTCATAGACAAGATGAGCGCAGAGAGGTCATGAGGGGAGATCGGAGAGAAACTGGAGAAAGATGTGAGTTCAGGGCTAGGGCAGGGGGGAACCTTAGAGGAAGTTTGGCCCGGTGGGCTAGGGGAAGGAAGGGAAGTGGCAGAGGCAGCTGAACGGATGGTCTCAATCTTGGAGACAAAAGTCCATGAGCTCCTCACATTTGTTATCGGTGGTGAGGGTGGAGGAGACAGGGGAGAGGGGTTTAAGAAGACGTTTAGCAGTAGAGAATAGGAGCCGGGGTTTATCTTTGAATTCCAGAATGATTGTGGAATAGTGAGCAATTTTGGCAGACGAGAGCTGGCGGTGAATGGCTAAACCAGTTGTCCGCCATATCTGTTCGAGTCTGTGTCCCTTGGACTTAAGGGAATGAAGATGAGGGCCATACCGGGGGGAACGGCCAGGATGAGAGAGGGTAATTGTTTTAGTAGGGACTAGGGCATCAAAGGTAGTGGTGAAGGTGTGGTTGAGCAGATCGGTAGCTGCAGAAATGTCATGGTGAATGGAGGGCCAGAGGCTGGACAGTTGGAATTTCATAAGTGCAGTTGTTAGACAGGAACAGGACGAGGCCATTCAGCCCCTCAAGCCTGTTCCACCATTCAGTAAGATCATTGCTGATCTGTTCCTCAACTCCGGAGGGTCAGTACTGAGGGAGCGCTGCACTGTTGGAGGGACAGTACTGAGGGAGCACTGCACTGTCGGAGGGTCAGTACTGAGGGAGTGCTGCACTGTCGAAGGGGCAGTACTGAGGGAGTGCTGCACTGTCGAAGGGGCAGTACTGAGGGAGTGCTGCACTGTCAGAGGGGCAGTACTGAGAGCGCTGCACTGTCAGAGGGGAAGTACTGAGGGAGCGCTGTACTGTCGGAGGGCCAGTACTGAGGTAGCACTGCACTGTCAGAGGGGCAGTACTGAGGGAGTGCTGCACTGTCGGAGGGTCAGTACTGAGGTAGCACTGCACTGTCAGAGGGGCAGTACAGAGGGAGTGCTGCACTGTCGGAGGGTCAGTATTGAGGGAGCGCCGCACTGTCGGAGGGGCAGTACTGAGGGAGCGCCGCACTGTCGTAGGGTCAGTACTGAGGGAGCGCCGCACTGTCGGAAGTGTTGTCTTTCAGATATGACATTAAGCGAACGGGTTCCTGGGCTTTAAAATCAGAGGAATAGAGTGCAAAGGCAAGGAAGTTATGCTAAACATTTATAAAACACTGGTTTGGCCTCAGCTGGAGTATTGTGTCCAATTCTGGGCACCACACTTTAGGAAGGATGTCAAGGCCTTGGAGAGGGTGCGGAGGAGATTTACTAGAATAGTACCAGGGATGTGGGACTTCAGTTATATGGAGAGACTGGAGAAGCTGGGATTGTTCTCCTTAAAGCAGGGAAGGTTAAGGGGAGATTTAATAGAGGCGTTCAAAATCATGAGGGGTTTTGATAGAGTGAATAAGGAGAAACTGTTTCCAGTGGCAGGAGGGTCGGTAACCTTGGGCTGTGGTTGTCCAGGAATCGGGGGTTCCTGGGGCTGTGGTTCCCCTGTGCCGGGATTTTATAAACGTGAATCTTCCTACTGCACAGTGATGGAGTGGGGGAGAAGACTTTGATTGTTTTCTGTATCGCTGTGAGTGCAAACTGTTCCAGTAAACACTGCGAGTGAGATAACTCAAGAAAGGAACTGGGTCAGGCATTCGATTAATCACAACTTGCGCAGATCACTGTCCACGGAACAATCAGTCTCCGTTCAATAACTCCAAACAAAGCCAAGAAACAGAGAACAAGGAGCGTACACACTCGGGGAAAGGTGCCCTTTGTCTCACAACACCGAGTAATCTTAGTCAGGAATTGTGCAGTGAATGGGAAGGGGTTTGATCCATTGGGATTCTGTACAGTGGGAGTGAATGGGAAGGGGTTTGATCCATTGGGATTCTGTACAGTGGGAGAGAGTGGGAAGGGGTTTGATCCATTGGGATTCTGTACAGTGGGAGTGAATGGGAAGGGGTTTGATCCACTGGGATTCTGTACAGTGGGAGTGAATGGGAAGGGGTTGGTCCATTGGGATTCTGTACAGTGGGAGTGAATGGGAAGGGGTTTGGTCCATTGGGATTCTGTACAGTGGGAGTGAATGGGAAGGGGTTTGGTCCATTGGATTCTGTACAGTGGGAGTGAATGGGAAGGGGTTTGGTTCATTGGGATTCTGTACAGTGGGAGTGAATGGGAAGGGGTTTGGTCCACTGGGATTCTGTACAGTGGGAGTGAATGGGAAGGGGTTTGGTCCACTGGGATTCTGTACAATGGGAGTGAATGGGAAGGGGTTTGGTCCACTGGGATTCAGTACAATGGGAGGGATTGGGTCCATGGGGAGTAGATGTTAGCAGGAGATGTCAATGTATCTGATGTTAAAAATCTTTATTTTCTCTCCTCTCCGCTCCTGTACAGTAGCATTGTAACGAGAGGTATGAGTAGATCATGGGGAAAAACAGCATCAACTGGTTTCCACACCTGGATAAATACAAAGGGGGGCTGGGGGGAATGCCTGGGAGCAGATTCCCCTGTAAACGGGTACCTGTCGGTCCAGAGGAAATCTCCCTCCGTACCTCAGGTCTCTACAGTTCGCTCTCCCAAACAGAGCGCCAGTGAGTGGAGGGAACGTGTGAGCAGGTTGTAATGTGTCAGCAGAGTGCAATTGTGGCCAAGAATGACTCTCTGGTTTCAGTGAGCGGAAGGAATTAATTTCATTGCTACCAACCCACAACAATGAGACTGATTGGAAATCTCTGCCCACAGGGCACAGCCTGGGCTGGGCTGGGGGCGGGGGAGCAATCAGGAGCAGGGCTCTGAATAATCTTTGCCCCTCTCTAGAGCAGGAGTATTGCCACCATTTGCAGCTCCCCACCTGTCACACCAGGTGAGACCAGCTCACTCAGCACAGGCCAAGGATGGAGCCTGGGCCTTTCCTGTTCCGTGTGGGGTGGGGGGGGGGCTCAGTACCACACTGGCTGGGCTGTTTAGTCACCAGGCATCTTACAGGTGCTCCAGACAGGTTTGAGTGGCAGGTTCTTTGTGGTCAATTTAGGAAAAAAATGTGTTTGAAATGAGATTTTGTGTGAGCTAATCGTTGCTGATCAGAGAGATTTTATCGGCACAGGAGGACAATCCTCTGGCACTCATTCCCAGAGTTCAGAGCAAAGGCCCCAAAGCTTCATTACTGAAGGGAAACATTTCAATTAAATTCAGGCAGCGTGAAGAGATTCCGGCAAGTGGGACGACTAACCTTTCCAGCAACAAGGTTCTTCTCTAGTCAACTCACTTCTTTAAATGTTACGCTGTTTTGGAACAGGAGGAGGCCATTCAGCCCCTTGAACATGCCCCGTCATTCAATCAGACCATGGCTGATCTGTATCTTAACCCCATTTACCCGCCTTGGTTCCGTAACCCTTAATACTCTTACCCAACAAATGTCTATCAATCTCAGTTTTGAAAGCTCCAATTGACCCCCAGCCTCAACAGCTTTTTGGGGGAGAGAGTTCCAGATTCCACTACCCTTTGTGTGAAGAAGTGCTTCCTGACATCACCCCTGAACGGCCTGACTCTAATTTTAAGGTTCTGTCCCCTTGTTCTGGACTCCCCCCACCAGAGGAAATAGTTTCTCTCTCTCTACCCTATCGAATCCTTTAATCATCTTAAACACCTCGATTAGATCACCCCTTAATCTTCTAGACTCGAGGGAATACAAGCCCAGTCTGTGCATCCTGTCCTCGTAATTTAACCCCTTTAGCCCCAGTATCATTCTGGTGAATCTGCGCTGCCCCCCCTCCTAGGGCAATATATCCTTCCTGAGGTGTGGGGCCCAGAACTGAACACAGTGTCCAGATGGGGTCTGACCAGAGCTTTATATAAACTGTAGCGTAACTTCCACTACTCCAGCACCCTGAGATAAAGGCCAACATGCCATTAGCTTTTCAATAACTTTTTGCACCTGTCCACTAGCGTTTGGTGATTTGAGTACAGGTACATGGACCCTTCAATCTCTCTGCTCCTCCACAGCTCCTAGTCTCTCAACATTCAGAAAATCCCCCTCGAGAAAGTCCTTCTGTCCTCACTCCCTACACCAGCAGTAAAATACACCTAAACAACTCCCCAGGAAGCCCTGTCCCTTTAAGTGAAAGGCTTAATGATTGAGTGTTAGAGAAAGCCGCATCCTTTAAGCGAAACACATTTAACACCAGTAGTTCAGCAAATGTCAGCCAACAGCCAAAAGCACTTGGCGCCGGTCGGTGCAGGATCCTGGTTACAATTTCACCATGATTCCAAGACGCTGGTCACTCAGGGATGACGCCCTCTTCCCCCCCAGGCTATCAACTCACCTCCTGTTTACAGGACACAGAAACAGGCCAACACATGCTTGAGTGGTTTGAGGGCTGTGTGATTGTGCGGCAGATTGCAGTCAGTGGTGCACGGGTGAGATTTGCGTTGTACCATCAGGCCGTGGACTTTGTGCGTGTTTAGTGCTTCACGCAGGGGCCAAGGGTCAGAGTGCAAGGTTGCAAATTAAGGAGTGGTGTTTAGGGAACACTTTTAAAAGCCATTAGACTGTAGGAAGAATGGGAGACTGAGGGAGGGGAGGAGTCCCACAGTTTGAGGGGAGACTGAGGGAGGGGAGGAGTCCCACAGTTTGAGGGGAGACTGAGGGAGGGGAGGAGTCCCACAGTTTGAGGGGAGACTGAGGAGGGGAGGAGTCCCACAGTTTGAGGGGAGACTGAGGGAGGGGAGGAGTCTCACAGTTTGAGGGAGACTGAGGGAGGGGAGGAGTCCCACAGTTTGAGGGGAGACTGAGGGGGGGGGAGGACTCCCACAGTTTGAGGGGAGACTGAGGGAGGGGAGGACTCCCACAGTTTGAGGGGAGACTGAGGGAGGGGAGGACTCCCACAGTTTGAGGGGAGACTGAGGGAGGGGAGGAGTCCCACAGTTTGAAGGGAGACTGAGGGAAGGGTGGAGTCTCACAGTTTGAGTGGAGACTGAGGGAGGGGAGGACTCCCACAGTTTGAGGGGAGACTGAGGGAGGGGAGGAGTCCCACAGTTTGAAGGGAGACTGAGGGAAGGGTGGAGTCCCACAGTTTGAGGGGAGACTGAGGGAGGGGAGAAGGCCCACAGTTTGAGGCTGCACGCTGTGGGATCTTACACAGTGGCAGAGGCCTCATCCAGCACTTTCTCTGCAGTTACTGGCTATCAGCAGGCCTCCTGTCCCCCACCCCAGGATCTGCCAACAGCTCACTCCCCTCCCCCTCCCAGCACCAAGGACCTTTCCAGGTACCTCAGCACTTGGAATTCTGGGCAGGCCACCAAGTGAGGCAGGCAGGTAGGCCGAGAGATCCAGGGTCTGTCGCGGGGACACTCAAGGGAGAGCAGGAGGCGTCGGGAGGGTCTGTTACACACACAGACAGGCCGGGGAATGGGTTTCAGAGAAAGCCTGGTCTCACTCACCGTGCCAGGTCCCCGAGGCAGAGCTTTAACAGAGGTTGCTCTGTGTTACTGATTCTGAAGTGACGCCTCTTCTTGCTCACAGTCTGACTGGTGGCCAAGAGAATCAAGGCTTCTCCTAGAGGCCAGTCGCTCTCCAGGCTGAGCCCCGATTCCACACCTCATGCTCAGAGACTCACGCAGAGTGCAATCCCAGACTGGATCCTGATTCACTGCTCTGCACAGCACCCCAAATGCCACAAGCAGTTTGATTAGCCTTTTCCCATCGCTCTGCACATTCCCAACAGTGTTTTTTATTAATCGACCCAAAAATATTCATGGAATGATACAGCACAGAGGGAGGCCATTTGGCCCATCTTTGAACGAGCTCTCCAATCAGTCCCACTCCCCCCCCTGCCCCCCCACTCTTTCCCCACAGCCCTGCAAATTTTTCCTTTTCAAGTATTTATCCAATTCCCTTTTGAAAGTTACGATTGAATCTGCTTCCACCGCCCTTTCAGGCAGCGCATTCCAGATCACAACAACTCGCTGCGTAAAAAACACTCTCCTCATCTCCCCCTCTGGCTCTTTTGCCAATTATCTTCAATCTGTGTCCTCTGGTTACCAACCCTCCACCACTGGAAACAGTTTCTCCCTCTCTACTCTATCAAAACACCAACAACGTGTATTTATAAAGCACCTTTAACGTAGTAAAACGTCCCAGGGCGCTTCACAGGAGTGTTAAAAGACAAAAAATTTGACACTGAGCCACATAAGGAGAAATTAGGACAGGCGACCAAAAGCTTGGTCAAAGAGGTAGGTTTTAAGGAGGAGAGCGAGGAGATGCGGAGAGGTTTAGGCAGGGAATTCCAGAGCTTAGGGCCTAGGCAGCTGAAGGCACGGCCACCAATGGTGGAGCGATTATAATCAGGGTGCTCAAGAGGGCAGAATTAGAGGAGCGCAGATATTGGTGGGGGGGGAAAGTTGAGATGGGGAGGAGATTACAGAGATAGGGAGGGGCGAGGCCATGGAGGGATTTGAAAACAAGGATGAGAATTTTGAAATCGAGGCGTTGCTTAACCGGGAGCCAATGTAGGTCAGCGAGCACAGGGGTGATGGGCGAACGGGACTTGGTGCGAGTTAGGACACGGGCAGCCAAGTTTTGGATGACCTCAAGTTTACGTAGGGTGGAATGTGGGAGGCCAGCCAGGAGTGCGTTGGAATAGTCAAGTCTAGAGGTAACAAAGGCATGGATCAGGGTTTGAGCAGCGGATGAGCTGAGGCAGGGGCGGAGTCGGCGATGTTACGGAGGTGGAAGTAGGCGGTCTTTGTTATGCTGCAGATATGTGGTCGGATGCTCATTTCAGGGTCAAATATGACACCAAGGTTGTGAACAGTGAGGTTCAACCTCAGACAGATGTTAGGGAGAGGGATGGAGTCAGTGGCTAGGGAACGGAGTTTGTGGCGGGGACCGAAAAAAATGGCTTCGGTTTTCCCAATATTTAATTGCAGCAAATTTTTGCTCATCCAGAACTGGATGTCGG
The DNA here is from genome assembly GCA_030390025.1 of Squalus acanthias. Taxonomy (NCBI): domain Eukaryota; kingdom Metazoa; phylum Chordata; class Chondrichthyes; order Squaliformes; family Squalidae; genus Squalus; species Squalus acanthias. The sequence continues at coordinate 15,545 of JASTWF010001874.1, read as the reverse complement.
ACAAGCTGTCTGACAATTTAGAGACCGTGGAGGGGTCGAGAGAAGAAGGGATCATGAGTTGTGAGGAGGATGCAAAGAGGCTTCAAGGCGATTTAGACAAGTTGAGTGAGTGAGCAAATACATGGCAGATGCAGTATAACGTGGATAAATGTGAAGTTATCCACTTCGGTAGGTTCACATTGGTACCAAGGACATGGGTAGAAAGAGGGATGAGGTCCTGCAACAAGAATTTAGGGAGCTAGGTAGCAGATTAAAAAGCAGGACCTCAAAGGTTGTAATCTCTGGATCACTCCCGGTGCCACGTGCTAGTGAGTATAGGAATAGGAGGATAGAGCAGATGAATGCGTGGCTAAAGAGTTGGTGCAGGAGGGAGGGCTTTAGTTTCCTGGATCACTGGGTCTGCTTCTGGGGAAGGTGGGACCTGTACAAGTCGGACGGGTTGCACCTGAACCGGAACGGGACCAACATCCTTGCGGGGAGGTTTGCTAGTGCTGTTGGGGTGGGTTTAAACTAACTTGGCAGGGGGATGGGATACGGAGTGGAGCTATAGTAGGGGGTGGTGCACAGCCAAATATAGAGGAAAAAACAAGTCAGCCTGGAAGGCAGAGCAAATATATAACGGCACAAGGGAGTATGGCAAGGCTGGATGGCATTTATTTTAATGCAAGGGGTTTTGCGAGTAAGGCAGATGAATTGAAGGTGTTGATGAACACATGGGAGTATGATATTGTTGCTATCACAGAGACATGGTTGAGGGAGGGGCAGGACTGGCAGCTCAATATTCCGGGGTATAGAATCTTCAGGCAAGACAGAGGGGGGTGTAAAAGAGGGGGTGTGGCAATATTAATCAAGGAGTTAATTACTGCTGTAAGGAGGGATGATATCTTAGCAGGTTCCTCTAATGAGGCCATATGGGTAGAACGTAAAAACAAAAAGGGGGCAAGCACTTTGCTGGGAGTGTACTATAGGCCCCCAAACAGTCAGGGGGAGATAGAGGAACAGATATGTAGGCAAATCTCAGAGAAGTGTAGAAATAATAGGGTAATAATAGTAGGGGATTTCAACTTCCCCAATATTAACTGGGATAGTCAGAGTGTGAAAGGCTTAGAGGGTGCGGAATTCTAAAAGTGCATCCAGGAGAGCTTTTTGAGCCAGCATGTAGAAAGTCCTACAAGAGAGGGGGCGGTACTGGACCTAATTCTAGGGAATGTAGCCGGGCAAGTGGTAGAAGTGTCAGTAGGAGAGCATTTTGGTGACAATGACCATAATTCGGTGAGATTTAAGGTAGTCATGGAAAAGGACAAAGATGGACCGGAAATAAAGGTTCTAAATTGGGGGAAGGCCGATTTTAATATGATAAGGCAGGATCTGGCCAAAGTGGGCTGGGATCAGCTACTTATAGGAAAATCCACATCAGAGCAGTGGGAGTCTTTCAGAAAGGAAATAGAGAGAGTACAACGCCAACATGTTCCCGTAAAGGTCAAGGGTGAGACCAACAAGCCCAGGGAACCCTGGATGTCAAGGGATATACAAGAATGGATTAGGAAAAAAAGGGAGGCTTTTGGCAGATACAAAGGATTAAAACAGTGGAAGCCCTAGAGGAGTATAGAAAGTGCAGGGGGGTACTTAAAAAAGAAATTAGGAGAGCGAAGAGGGGGCATGAAAAAACACTGCGGGCAAAATAAAGGAAAATCCCAAGGTGTTTTATAAGTATATTAAGGGCAAGAGGATAACCAGTGAAAGAGTAGGGCCCATTAGGGACCAAAGTGGCAATCTGTGTGTAGAGCCAGAAGATGTGGGTCAGGTTTTAAATGAATATTTTGCATCTGTGTTCACTATGGAGAAGGACGATGTAGGCATAGAAATCAGGCAGGGGGATTGTGATATGCTTGAACAAATTAGTATTGAGAGGGAGGAGGTACTAGCGGTTTTAGAAGGCTTAAAAGTGGATAAATCCCCAGGCCCAGACGAGATGTATCTCAGGCTGCTGTGTGAGGCAAGAGAGGAGTTTGCAGGGGCTCTGACACAAATTTTCAGAACCTCTCTGGCCACAGGGGAGGTGCCAGAGGACTGGAGGACAGCTAACGTAGTACCATTATTCAAGAAGGGTCGTAGGGATAAAACAGGGAATTACAGGCCAGTGAGCCCAACATCAGTGGTAGAGAAATTATTGGAAAAAATTCTGAGGGACAGAATTAGTCTCCACTTGGAGAGGCAAGGATTAATCAAGGATAGTCAGCATGGCTTTGTCAGGGGGAGATCATGTCTAACCAATTTGATTGAATTTTTCGAGGGGGTGACTAGGTGTGTGGATGAGGGTAGTGCAGTTGATGTAGTCTACATGGACTTCAGTCCCACATGGGAGACTGGTCAAGAAGGTAAGAGCCCATGGGATCCAGGGCAATTTGGCACATTGGATCCAAAATTGGCTTAGTGGCAGGAGGCAGAGGGTGATGGTCGAAGGTTGTTTTTGTGACTGGAAGCCTGTGTCCAGTGGTGTACCGCAGGGATCGGTGCTGGGTCCTTTGCTGTTTGTAGTGTACATTAATGATTTAGATATGAATGTAGGATGTATGATCAGTAAGTTCGCAGATGACACAAAAATTGGTGGAGTGGTAAATAGCGAGGAGGCAAGCCTCAGGCTACAGGACGATATAGATGGGTTGGTTCGATGGGCAGAACAGTGGCAAATGGAATTTAACCCTGAAAAGTGTGAGGTGATGCATTTTGGGAGGACTAACAAGGCAAGGGAATACACAATGAATGATAGGACAGAGGATCAAAGGGACCTTGGTGTGCATGTACATAGATCCCTGAAGGCAGCAGGACAGGTAGATAAGGTGGTTAAAAAGGCATATGGGATACTTGCCTTCATTAGCTGAGGCATAGAATATAAGAGCAGGGAGGTTATGATGGAGCTGTACAAAACGCTAGTTAGGCCACAGCTGGAATACTGTGTGCAGTTCTGGTCGCCACACTATAGGAAGGATGTGATTGCATTGGAGAGGGTGCAGAGATGATTCACCAGGATGTTACCTGGGCTGGAGCGCTTCAGCTATGAAGAGAGACTGGACAGGCTGGGGTTGTTTTCCTTCGAGCAGAGAAGGCTGAGGGGGGACCTGATTGAGGTGTACAAAATTATGAGGGGCATAGATAGGGTAGATAGAAGGAACTTTTCCCCTTAGTAGAGGGGTCAATAACCAGGGGGCATAGTTTCAAGGTAAGGGGCAGGAGGTTTAGAGGGGATTTGAGGGAAAACTTTTTCACGCAGAGGGTGGTTGGAATCTGGAACTCACTGCCTGAAAGGGTGGTAGAGGCAGGAACCCTCACAACATTCAAGAAGCATTTAGATGAGCAATTGAAACGCCATAGCATACAAGGCTACGGACCAAGTGCTGGAAAATGGGATGAGAATAGATAGGGCTTGATGGCCGGTGCGGACACGATGGGCCGAAGGGCCTCTTTCTGTGCTGTATAACTCTATGGGGGAGAAATTCAGTATCGCCCCATTTGGGGCGCAATTATCGGCCGGGCGCAAAGATTAGCACCTGGCGCTAATTATCGCCTCCGACTGCAAACTTGACTTTTATCGCCCCTGGAGGTGATTGCAGCGCTAAATCAGGCACTTCACACCTGTCTTAAGGCGCAAAGGCCGAGGAGCGAGGCGCTACCTCAGAGCGCTGGCGAAGCTCATGTGATGTCTGTCAGCAATGGAACACACACACAATGGCACGGGCCAGTTCTTAAAGGGGAGGGTTGATCTTGCTTTCCATCCACATCCTGCTCATTGCAGCCTTGAATCTCGGCCTGGAGAGACCTGTACATCAAATCTGCTGGAAAGAACAATGGAGAGGCCCAGGGAAAGAGCTCAGAGTGCAGCCCCCACAGTCTCTTCTAAATCGATACAAGGAAGGGCAAATCAAAATGAAACTGCAAAGTGCAGCTCAGTACCCAAAACTCCTTCACACAGCGTTGAATCTCTCCAGAAGTCTGTCTCTCTCTCTCTCTCAGAATGTGTGGTTCAAAAATGTCACCAACAATAATAGGCAGGAAGCGGTCGCCTTTAAATAGCGCTCCCCCAGTCCCTTCCTGACTGCAAAACGCTCCCCTCAACCTGTCGTTGCTAGCGGCAGGCAGTAAGGCAGGGGGCGCCACTCAATATACGCTCCGGGGCACTACCGGGGCGTTGCGCACTCGACTGACGTCACGAACTGCCGGCGCAGGAGATCGTGGCAGTAGTGTTCAGCGCCGCCGCAAAATGTCTAGTTAATTTCGCGAGCGGCGCAAACATCGCCGCGCCCGGGCGCTAGTTGCTTTGCGCCCCATTAGCGCCCTCTTAAGGCGCTAACGGGAAGCGCAACCAACTGAATTTTTCCCCAAATGACTCTAAAAACAGAAAGGCAGAGTATTATTTAAATGGTGATAGATTGGGAAATGTTGATGTACAAAGGGACCTGGGTGTTCTTGTACACCAGTCACTGAAAGCAAAAATGCAGGTGCAGCAAGCAGTTAGGAAGGCAAATGGTACGTTGGCCTTCATTGCAAGAGGATTTGAGTACAGGAGCAAGGATGTCTTACTACAGTTATACAGGGCCTTGGTGAGACCACACCTGGAGTACTGTGTGCAGTTTTGGTCTCCTTACCTAAGAAAGGATATACTTGCCATAGAGGGAGTGCAGCGAAGGTTCACCAGACTGATTCCTGGGATGGCAGGTCTGTTGTATGAGGAGAGATTGGGTCGACTAGGCCTGTATTCACTAGAGTTTAGGAGAATGAGAGGGGATCTCATTGAAACATATAAAATTCTGACAGGGCTGGACAGACTGGATGCAGGGAGGATGTTTCCCCTGGCTGGGGGGTCTAGAGCGAGGGGTCACAGTCTCAGGATACGGGGTAGGACATTTAGGACTGAGATGAGGAGAAATTTCTTCACTCAGAGGGTGGTGAACCTGTGGAATTATCTACCACAGAAGGCTGTGGAGGCCAAGTCACTGAACATATTTAAGAAGGAGATAGATAGATTTCTAGACACAAAAGGCATCAAGGGGTATGGGGTGAGAGCGGGAATATGGTATTGAGATACAGGATCAGCCATGATCATATTGAATAGCGGAGCAGGCTCGAAGGGCCGAATGGCCGACTCCTGCTCCTATTTTTCTATGTTTCTAAGTAGTGAGGTAGAGCTGGGTGTCGTCAGCGTACATGTGGAAACTGACGCCGTGTTTTCGGATGATGTCGCCAAGGGGCAACATGTAGATGAGAAATAGGAGGAGGGCTAAGGATAGATCCTTGGGGGACATCAGAGCTAATGATGCGGGAGCGGGAAGAGAAGCCATTGCAGGTGATTCTCTGGCTATGATTAGATAGATAAGATCTGGCGGTGAATGGCTAAACCAGTTGTCCGCCGTATCCATTCGAGTCTGCGTCCCTTGGACTTAAGGGAGCGAAGATGAGAGCCGTACCAGGGGGAACGGCCAGGGTGAGAGAGGGTAATTGTTTTAGTAGGGACTAGGGCATCAAAGATAGTGGTGAAGGTGTGGTTGAGCAGATCGGTAGCTGCAGAAATGTCATGGTGAATGGAGGGCCAGAGGCTGGACAGTTGGGATTTTATAAATGCAGTTGTAAGAGAGTTGGGAGAGAGTTTTTTCCAGGGGCGGACACAGAAGGAAGTAGGGTTGAGGGGGGGCGGGGGTGGAAGGGGGATGTGGGTAGAGAGCGATACGAGGAAATGCGATTGACATGATGGGAGTAGCGAGGCCACGAGAGATGGCAAGGTCGAGGAGGTGGCCGTGAATACGGGTTGGGGAGAGATTAAGGGAGGATAGGAGGCTAGTGAACTCAGAGGAGAGAGAGCATGATGAATTGAGATGGAGGTTCAAATCACCGAGGATGAGTAGTCGTTCGGTGCTGAGGGAGGAGAGCAGTGAAGATATCTCGGTAATAAAATTTTGATGGTACTTGGGTGGGTGGTAGAGAATGAGAATTTTAAATGAGAGGGGTGGAATAAGGTGAGATGCTGAAAGGAGGAGAAACTGCCGGAGGAATAGGGGGACAGACCAGGGTGTGATTTGGTGAAGAGAGCCAAACCGCCACCACGGCGGTCTGAGCGGGGAAAGTGGTGGAAGGTATAGCCAGGCGGGGAGGCTTCATTTAAGGGTAAGGCGTCATCACCCCTCAGTCAAGTTTCCGTCAGGGCCATGATATCGATGCCGTCATCCACGATAAGCTCATCGATGGCAAGGGCCTTGTTTGCAAGTGAACGGACATTCTGGAGGGAGATGCAGAGAGGGTCGGTGATGGCTGACCCACTGCCAGCATCCACAGGGTCAGCGCTGGGGGGGGGGGGGGGGCGGGTGAGTTGGACGGGGAGGTGTTTGGCAAGGTTAATCCTCAGTGGGTGCGCTGGGCGGGAAGGTCGGCGAGGGAGTAGGATGGGACAGTTGGGGTTGCTGCTCGTAAGGCGGCAGTGACGAGTGCCTCGATGAGCCCTTTGTAGGATGCCAAGAGAGGCACAGAGGGAAGCTGTAGGCTTATCTAGAGAGTCAAGCCTGGGACGACGGCAGGAGAGTAGGAAGGTTGAAGAGTAATGAAGGATTGGGGTAGGGATTTGGGAGGGCAGTGTATCCGAGAGAGGAGAGATGAAAGGAGGCATGACGACAGGAGAGTGCTTTCAGGGAGGGATAGAGAGAAAAGGAAAAGGGGGAGAAAAAGTGGAAAAGTATTGAATGGCTCGGGTCCGGAGCGGCAGCCAAAGTGCGCCCGCGAATGGACACGGGAAAAGCTCAGGTTACATAGGCCTGTTTAAATGTAATAATTAATGGGATACATATTTCCTGGTAGCAGGGAATAGGTTGGGGACAATAGTAGGGAGACCAGGGTCAAAGTCAGAGGTCCCATGGAAGGACAAGCCGGCGTGAGCAGGATGGGGCCGGCACGGGGCATCGACGAACCGCTGTCCAAAGCAGGTGAGTAAAGTCCAGAAGCTATTTGAAGGGTGGAGAGTTCGAGGATGGAGGTTGTTGCCGTAGGAATGAGAGTCGGTCGCGATGCAGAAAGATGATGGCTAAATCGACGCAAGTTGGAGGTCACCGTAGATCAATGTGAGAAGTCGCACAACACCAGGTTATAGTCCAACAGCTTTATTTGAAATCACAAGCTTTCGGAGCGCTGCTCCTTTGTCAGGTGAAGTGAAGTCACCTGACGAAGGAGCAGCGCTCCGAAAGCTTGTGATTTCAAATAAAGCTGTTGGACTATAACCTGGTGTTGTGCGACTTCTCACATTTGTCCACCCCAGTCCAACATCCAGCATCTCCGCATCATACCGCAGATCAAAGCGGCGGAGAAAAAGTAAAACCATAAACCAGTGACCAGCAAAAGCTGAAAACCTTTTACGATTTTGAACACCTCTATTAAATCTCCACTTAACTTTCTCTGCTCTAAGCTTCTCACCCCAGCTTCTCCAGTCTCCCCGCCCTGGCGCTTTCCTTTATTTTTTGAGCGGCGAAAACCAAAGTATTTCTTTTATTTCTTTTCTTTTCCTGGGTCTTGGTGTGTCTGGTACAGCAGCTGCCACAATGCCAGGGAGAGCCAGGGCATCCTGCTACCAAACCACTCACCAGCCTGCCCGCCCGCTGGGCACGGTGCACTTGGGTAACCCCTCCGGGGGTGGTTAATGCTGTCGCCCCCTCCCCCCACCACTCTGGTCACCCGCCCACTGATGGGGACACACAGCTTCTGTCACGACTGACACCTAAAATCATTCTACAACCGATTAGAATTCTCGATCCGGGTATATGTTACCGTCCCCGGCGAGTTGCACGCACCTCGTACTCATCGACACAGTTCACTGCCACGTAATCGATGATGCATCGCCCCAGCCACTCGTCGGGTCGGGCACTCAGGATGTCATTGCGACAGTTCTCCAGGTGCGGCTGGAGTTTGATCAGGAGGCTGCGAGACAGCAAGTACCCGAATCCCCCGTAGCAGTAACGACCCTCCGTGTCGCCGCCGATGAACTCCTCGGGACGCCCCATGTACAGATCGCTGTCAATGCTCAGGTGGTCGACCAGCGCCTTGATGCGGTCGCCCTCGGTGTACGAGTCGTCCTGAACGAAGTAAAACCAGTCGTACTCGCCGCCGTGATGCTCGAAGACGTACTTCACCGTCTGGTACATGTTCCATATGGGACGCTCGTCGCCGTGGGTTACGATATACATCCCATGCGGAATCTTCCGGCTCCGGGTCCCGGTGAAGTACAGGACCTTGTCGATGTGATTGCCCATCGTGCGGTTCACGGCAACAGCCAAAGTGTTCAGTGTGGTTTTAGAGGTCAGAACACCGACAAACAACCGCTCGCGAATTCCCAGCTCAGTGCTGATATAACGTGACCTAAACCAAAGAGAAAGGGAACGTCAACATTCCCAGAGCAGGTACAGCACAGGTTAGATACAGAGTAAAGCTCCCTCTACACAGTCCCATCAAACACTCCCAGGGCAGGTACAGCACGGGTTAGATACAGAGTAAAGCTCCCTCGACACTGTCCCATCAAACACTCCCAGGGCAGGTACAGTACGTGTTAGATACAGAGTAAAGCTCCCTCTGCACAGTCCCATAAAACACTCCCAGGGCAGGTACAGCACAGGTTAGATACAGAGTAAAGCTCCCTCGACACTGTCCCATCAAACACTCCCAGGGCAGGTACAGCACGGGTTAGATACAGAGTAAAGCTCCCTCTACACATAGAAATGAGAAGTCGCACAACACCAGGTTATAGTCCAACAGATTTATTTAATTTTACAAGCTTTCGAAGCAGTTTGCTCCTTCGTCAGGTAAGTTAGCAATGAGAGAATCTCCCAGAATTCACAATTTAAACCCAGACAAAATCTATTCACATTATTCCCTACAACAAAGAGCACAGCCAAGACAATGAGATGTGTCCCAGGGGGTCCAACGTGTCAAACCACCTGCTGGCTGCATATCCTGTCAATTTGTGTTCTTGTGTTAAGTCTTTTTTTTAAAAAAAACCCCTGGGAAGACCGGCCATGATGTCAAGTCACGTTCTGTATCGTGACATGAACCCGATATCGCGATTGAGGCCATCCTCATGAGTGCGGAACTTGGCTATCAGTTTCTGCTCTATGATTTTGCGCTGTCGTGTATCTCGAAGGCCGCCTTGGAGAACGCTTACCCGCAGATCCGAGGCTGAATGCCCCTGGCTGCTGAAGTGTTCTACACATAGAAACATAGAAGATAGGAGCAGGAGTAGGCCATTCGGCCCCTCGAGCCTGCTCCATTCGATGAGATCATGGCTGATCATCCAAACTCAGTACCCTGTACCTGCCTTCTCCCCATATCCCTTGATATCTTTAGCTTTACGAAATATATCTAACTCATTCTTGAATATATTTAATGACTTGCCCTCAACTACCTTCTGTGGTAGAGAATTCCACAGGTTCACCACTCTCTGGGTGAAGAAATTCTTCCTCATTTCTGTCCTAAACGGCTTACCCCTTATCCTTAGATTATGACCCCTGGTTCTGGACTCTCCAACCATCGGGAACATTCTTACTGCATCTAGTTTGTCCAGACCTGTCAGAATTTTATATGTTTCGATGAGATCCCCTCTCATTCTTCTATACTCCAGCGAGTATAAGCCCAATCGACCCAATCTCTCCTCATATGTCATTCCTGCCATCCCAGGTATCAGCCTTGTGAATCTTCACTGAACTCCTTCCATGGCAAGAACATCCTTCCTCAGATAAGGCGACCAAAACTGCACACAGTACTCAAGGTGTGGTCTCACCAAGGCCCTGTACAACTGCAGCAGGACATCCCTGTTCCTATACCCAAACCCTTTCGCTATGAAGGCCAACATACCATTTGCCTTCTTCACCGCCTGCTGCACCTGCATGCTTACTTTCAGCGACTGGTGCACAAGGACACCCAGGTCTCGTTGCACTTCCCCTTCTCCCAATCTATTGCCATTCAGATAATAGTCTGCCTTTTTGTTTTTGACACCAAAGTGGATAACCTCGCATTTATCCACGTTATATTGCATCTGCCACGCTTCTGCCCAATCACCCAACCTGTCCAAATCATCCTGGAGTTTCTCGCTATCCTCCTCGGAGCACACACGCCCACCCAGCTTTGTGTCATCCGCAAACTTGGAGATATTACATTTAGTCCCTTATCTAGATCATTAATGTATATTGTGAATAGCTGGGGTCCAAGGACCGATCCCTGCGGTAGCCCACTAGTCACTGCCTGCCACTCAGAAAAAGACCCATTAATTCCTACTCTCTGCTTTCTGTCCGCCAACCAGTTCTCTATCCAAGTCAATACCTTGCCCCCAATCCCATGTGCCTTAACTTTACACGCTAATCTCTTAGCGGGACCTTATCGAAAGCCATTTGAAAGTCCAAATACACCACATCTACTGGTTCTCCCATATCTATTTTCCCAGCAACATCCTCAAAAAATTCCATTAGATTAGTCAAGCACGATTTACCTTTTGTAAATCCATGTTGACTTTGTCTGATCCTGTCACTGTTTTTCAAGTGCTCTGCTATTACACCCTTTATAATGGACTCTAGCATTTTCCCCACTACCGATATCAGCCTTACCGGTCTGCAATTCCCCGCTTTCTCTCTCTACACTGTCCCATCAAACACTCCCAGGGCAGGTACAGCACGGGTTAGTTACAGAGTAAACCTCCCTCTACACTGTCCCATCAAACACTCCCAGGGCAGGTACAGCAGGGGTTAGATAAAGAGTAAAGCTCCATCTACACTGTCCCATCAAACACTCCCAGGGAAGGTACAGCACGGGTTAGATACAGAGTAAAGCTCCGTCTACACTGTCCCATCAAACACTCCCAGGGCAGGCACAGCACAGGTTAGATACAGAGTAAAGCTCCCTCTACACTGTCCCATCAAACACTCCCAGGGCAGGTACAGCACAGGTTAGATACAGAGTAAAGCTCGCTCTACACTGTCCCATCAAACACTGCCAGGTCAGGTACAGCACTGGTTAGAGACACAGTAAAGCTCCCTTGACACTGTCCCATCAACCACTCCCAGGGCAGGTACAGCACGGGTTAGATACAGAGTAAAGCTCCATCTACACTGTCCCATCAAACACTCCCAGGGAAGATACAGCACGGTTTAGATACAGAGCAAAGCTCCATCTACACTGACCCATCAAACACTCCCAGGGCAGGTACAGCACGGGTTAGATACAGTGTAAATCTCCCTCTACACTGTCCCATCAAACACTCACAGGGCAGATACAGCATGGGATAGATACACAGTAAAGCTCCCTCTACACTGTCCCATCAAACACTCCCAGGGCAGGTACAGCACTGGTTATTTACAGAGTAAAGCTCCCTCTACACTGTCCCATCAAACACTCCCGGGGCAGGTACAGCACTGGTTATTTACAGAGTAAAGCTCCCTCTACACTGTCCCATGAAACAAACCCAGGGCAGGTACAGCACAGGTTAGATACAGAGTAAACTCCCTCTACACTATCCCAGCAAACACTCGTAGGGCAGGTACAGCGTAGGTTAGATACAGAGTAAAGCTCCCTCTACACTGTCCCATCAAACACACGCAGGGCAGGTACAGCACGGGTTAGATACAGAGTAAAGCTCCATCTACACTGTCCCATCAAACACTACTAGGGCAGGTACAGCACGGGTTAGATACAGAGTAAAGCTCCCTCTACACTGTCCCATCAAACACACGCAGGGCAGGTACAGCACGGGTTAGATACAGAGTAAAGCTCCATCTACACTGTCCCATCAAACACTACTAGGGCAGGTACAGCACGGTTTAGATACAGAGTAAAGCTCCCTCTACACTGTCCCATCAAACACTCGTAGGGCAGGTACAGCGTAGGTTAGATACAGAGTAAAGCTCCCTCTACACTGTCCCATCAAACACACGCAGGGCAGGTACAGCACGGGTTAGATACAGAGTAAAGCTCCATCTACACTGTCCCATCAAACACTACTAGGGCAGGTACAGCACGGGTTAGATACAGAGTAAAGCTCCCTCTACACTGTCCCATCAAACACACGCAGGGCAGGTACAGCACGGGTTAGATACAGAGTAAAGCTCCATCTACACTGTCCCATCAAACACTACTAGGGCAGGTACAGCACGGTTTAGATACAGAGTAAAGCTCCCTCTACACTGTCCCATCAAACACACGCAGGGCAGGTACAGCACGGGTTAGATACAGAGTAAAGCTCCCTCTACACTGTCCCATGAAACACTCCGAGGGGAGGTACAGCTTGGGTTAGATGCAGAGTAAAGCTCCCTCTACATTGTCCCATCAAACACTCCCAGGGCAGGTGCAGCATGGGTTAGATTCAGAGTAAAGCTCCCTCTACACTGTCCCATCAAACACTCCCAGGGCAGGTACAGCACGGGTTAGATACAGAGTCAAGCTCCCTCTACACTATCCCATCAAACACTCCCAAGGCAGGTACAGCGCGGGTTAGATACAGAGTAAAGCTCCCTCTACACAGCCCCATCAAACACTCCCGGGGCAGGTACAGCACGGGTTAGATACAGAGTAAAGCTCGCTCTACACTGTCCCATCAAACACTCCCAGGGCTGGTACAGCACTGGTTAGATACACAGTAAAGCTCCCTCTACACTGTCCCATCAAACACTCCCGGGGCTGGTACAGCACTGGTTATTTACAGAGTAAAGCTCCCTCTACACTGTCCCATCAAACACTCCCAGGGCAGGTACAGCACAGGTTAGATACAGAGTAAAGGGGGAGAGGAGGGGAGGGGAGAGGGAGGGGCACTGATTAACGTGTTTAGGACGGACCAGGGTTCCAGATACAGGATGTGACCAGGAAGTGGTTGCTAAACAATGGCCCTGTTGGAAGAAACTGTCAGCCAGCTTTAGCACGCAGCATATTGCCAATCTCTGGCACACTCTGCACCAACTAATCATTACCAATCTGGCTCAGAAACATGCAGGGCCAGGTCACACAATCCAGCAAAACAGGGCGAGACAAATCATGACAAATAGCTCGGGGGCAGTATCAAGCTTTACTTTAAGGAGTTGGGAGAATATCAGCAGAAACTATTCCCAAACTAATCCCACTGCCCCGCTCTCTCCCCATAGCCCTGTATCAATCCCAAACTAATCCCACTGCCCCGCTCTCTCCCCATAGTCCTGTATCAATCCCAAACTAATCCCACTGCCCCGCTCTCTCCCCATAGTCCTGTATCAATCCCAAACTAATCCCACTGCCCTGCGCTCTCCCCATAGTCCTGTATCAATCCCAAACTAATCTCACTGCCCTACTCTCACCCCATAGCAATATATCAATCACAAACTAATCTCACTGCCTCACTCTCCCCCCATAGCTCTTGTAAGGTTTCCAAAATTTACAGATCCCCAAAACCTAAGGAAAAAGGGCTTTGGAACTACCTCAGAGTGATAATATTGTATTTGGGCCTAACCTAAGAGACTGTAAGACCAAAAACCAAGTTTTGGCATTTTAAAACATGTCTGGGCCTGTAAAGGGAGAAAAAGGCTGCGAAAGAAGGTGGGGTCAACCTCTGTAAAAGCAGTTTTGGTTATTGCAGTTAATTGCGTTGTCTGGGAAACCGAGATGACCCTATTCAAGCCCCAGCAAGCATTAACATTTTGACAACAGACCCTGGGAGAAGACAGTCCCACCCAAAACAACCGGCCCCATCAAACCGATTACAGGGCCCATCAGAAGACATGCATAAAGCAAATATTCTATAGAAGTCCTAGACCCAGTCAAGAAACCCAAAACATGAGGACAATTCAAACTCCAATTAAACAACAGATCGACAGGATGGAGCTATCCTGAAACCACTTCACACATTTACAAAACCAGTTAACACGCTAGTAAAATCGTTACTGTTAACGAGGCCTCAAATTGAAAGGCTGTTTTCTCAAGAAGCCAGTTCAGCAGTTACAACAGTTCAAGTTCAACAGAAGGCAGTTCTGCAGTTTCGAGTTCAATTGAAAGCCTGTTGTCAGCAGAAGTCAGTGCTGGAGTTACAGAGTTCAGGAGAAGCAAGTTGGGCAGTTAAAGAAGACAGTTCAGTAAGAAGGGAGTTCTCCAGTTCTCCAGCACAACAGTTACAGTTCTGCAAGAAGGCAGTTCCACAGCTCGGAAGAAGACAGTTTAAACAGAGGCACAGTTCAACAGAAAGAAGTTCAACAAAGAAGGCCAACAGCTCCAGAAGTAGGCCGACACGCAAGAAGAAACCAGAGCAACAGTTCCAGTTACCATCAGACACCTCGCGGCAACAAGGGCCTTACGAAACCTCTTACTCAAAAGACTCTAAACCCTAACTCTCAACTGTCAAGGATTCGTTTGGTGAGCATTATCCCTGGTTCTCCAGAGCCCAACCTAGCTAGTGAAGTGGGATTGGGAGGGGTGAAGTATTCTTCTAATGTTATTTCCCTCGCTTGTACCGAAGTGTTCCCCACCTTTAGAGTGTTAAGAGTGTTTGTGTTGTGTTTTACTTTCTTGAATAAAGATCAAAGTTCTTTCATCAAAACCAGTTGTCTGCTGCACCTTTTATCACATCCCCCAAAAAAGTCCAAGGTTGAGAACCAAGGGAGTGGGAGCGATTCGAACCGTTCAGAAGTCAGAGGTGAAGCTGACACAAAAACACCACCCGCTACACCCTGTATCAATCCAAAACTAACCCCACTGCCCCGCTCTCTCCCCATAGCCCTGTATCAATCCCAAACTAATCCCACTGCCCAACTCTCTCTCCACAGCCCTGCATCAATCCCAAACAAATCCCACTGCCCCGCTCTCTCCCCATAGCCCTGCATCAATCCCAAACTAATCCCACTGACCCACTCTTCCCCATAGCCCTGTATCAATTCCAAATATAATCCCACTGCCCAGCTCTCTACCCATAGCCCTGGATCAATCCCAAACTAACCCCACTGCCCACTCTCTCCCCACAGCCCTGTATCAATCCCAAACTAACCCCACTGCCCCGCTCTCTCCCCATAGCCCTGTATCAATCCCAAACTAATCCCACTGCCCAACTCTCTCTCCACAGCCCTGCATCAATCCCAAACAAATCCCACTGCCCCGCTCTCTCCCCATAGCCCTGCATCAATCCCAAACTAATCCCACTGACCCACTCTTTCCCCATAGCCCTGTATCAATTCCAAATATAATCCCACTGCCCAGCTCTCTACCCATAGCCCTGGATCAATCCCAAACTAACCCCACTGCCCCACTCTCTCCCCACAGCCCTGTATCAATCCCAAACTAACCCCACTGCCCCACTCTCTCCCCATAGCCCTGTATCAATCCCAAACTAATCCCACTGTCCCGCTATTTCCCCATAACCCTGTATCAATCCCAAACTAACCCCACTGCCCCGCTCTCTCCCCATAGCCCTGTATCAATCCCAAACTAATCCCACTGCCCAAGTCTCTCTCCACAGCCCTGCATCAATCCCAAACTAATCCCACTGACCCACTCTCTCCCCATAGCCCTGTATCAATTCCAAA
>JASTWF010001873.1:0-54287 GCA_030390025.1 Squalus acanthias | reverse complement strand
CTCACTCTGTATTATCCAGCCTCACTCTGTATTATCCAGTCTCACTCTGTATTATCAGCCTCACTCTGTATTATCCAGTCTCACTCTGTATTATCCAGTCCTCACTCTGTATTATCCAGTCCTCACTCTGTATTATCCAGTCTCACTCTGTATTATCCAGTCTCTCTCTGTATTATCCAGCCTCACTCTGTATTATCCAGTCTCACTCTGTATTGATCCAGTCTCACTCTGTATTATCCAGTCTCACTCTGTATTATCCAGCCTCACTCTGTATTATCCAGTTCTCACTCTGTAGTATCCAGCCTCTCACTCTGTATTTTCCAGTCTCACTCTGTATTATCCAGTCTCACTCTGTATTATCCAGCCTCACTCTGTATTATCCAGTCTCACTCTGTATTATCCAGTCTCACTCTGTATTATCCAGTCTCACTCTGTATTATCCAGTCTCACTCTGTATTATCCATCCTCACTCCTGTATTATCCAGGCTCACTCGTATTATCCAGTCTCACCTCCTGTTTTATCCAGTCTCAACTCTGTATTATCCAGTCTCACTCTGTATTATCAGTTCCTCACTCTGTATTATCCAGTCTCACTCTGTATTATCCAGTCTCACTCGTATTATCCAGTCTCACTCTGTAATATCCAGTCTCACTCTGTATTATCCAGTCTCACTCTGTATTATCCAGTCTCACTCTGTATTATCCAGTCTCACTCTGTATATCCAGTCTCACTCTGTATTATCCAGTCTCACTCTGTATTATCCAGCTCACTCTGTATTATCCAGTCTCACTCTGTATTATCCAGTCTCAGTCTGTATTATCAGTCTCACTCTGTATTATCCAACCTCGCTCTGTATTATCCAGCCTCGCTCTGTATTATCCAGACTCACTCTGTATTATCCAGTCTCACTCTGTATTATCCAGTCTCACTCTGTATTATCCAGGCTCACTCTGTATTATCCAGTCTCACTCTGTATTATCCAGTCTCACTCTGTATATCCAGTCTCACTCTGTATTATGCAGCCTCACTCTGTATTATCCAGTCTCACTCTGTATTATCCAGGTCCACTCTGTATTATCCAGTCTCACTCTGTATTATCCAGTCTCACACTGTATTATCCAGCCTCACTCTGTATTATCCAGTCTCTACTCTGTATTATCTCAGGCCCACGCTGTATTATCAGTCTCACTCTGTATTATCAATCTCCTCGTCTTATCCAGTCTCAGTCTGTATTATCCAGTCTTACTCTGTATTATCCAGCCTCACTCTGTATTATCCAGCCTCACTCTGTATTATCCAGCTCTCCTCTGTATTATCCAGTCTCACTCTGTATTATCCAGTCTCACTCTGTATTATTCCAGGCCCACTCTGTATTATCCATTCTCACTCTGTATTATCCAGTCTCACTCTGTATTATCCAGTCTCACTCTGTATTATGCCAGCCTCACTCCTGTATTATCCAGTCTCCTCTGTATTATCCAGGCCCACTCTGTATTATCCAGCCTCACTCTGTATTATCAGTCTCACTCTGTATTATCAGTCTCACCCTGTATTATCCAGTCTCACTCTGTATTATCCAGTCTCACTCTGTATTATCAGTCTCACTCTGTATTATCCAGTCTCACTCTGTATTATCCAGCCTCACTCTGTATTATCCAGTCTCACTCTGTATTATCCAGTCTCACCTCTGTATTATCCAGTCTCACTCTGTATTATCCAGTCTCACTCTGTATTATCCAGTCTCACTCTGTATTATCCAATCTCACTCTGTATTATCCAGTCTAACTCTGTATTATCCAGTCTCACTCTGTATTATCCAGTCTCACTCTGTATATCCAGTCTCAGTCTGTATTATCCAGTCTCACTCTGTATTATCCAACTCACTCTGTATTATCCAGCCTCGCTCTGTATTATCCAGCCTCACTCTGTATTATCCAGTCTCACTCTGTATTATCCAGTCTCACTCTGTATTATCCAGTCTCACTCTGTATTATCCAGTCTCACTCTGTATTATCCAGTCTCACTCTGTATTATCCAGTCTCACTCTGTATTATGCAGCTCACTCTGTATTATCCAGTCTCACTCTGTATTATCCGTCTCACTCTGTAGTTATCCAGTCTCACTCTGTATTATCCAGCCTCACTCTGTATTATCCAGTCTCACTCTGTATTATCCAGCCTCACTCTGTATTATCCAGTCTCACTCTGTATTATCCAGTCTCACTCTGTATTATCCAGTCTCACTCTGTATTATCCAGCCTCACTCTGTATTATCCAGTCTCACTCTGTATTATCCAGCCTCACTCTGTATTATCCAGCCTCACTCTGTATTATCCAGTCTCACTCTGTATTATCCAGTCTCACTTTTAATATCCAGTCTCACTCTGTATTATCCAGTCTCACTCTGTATTATCCAGTCTCACTCTGTATTATCCAGTCTCACTCTGTATTATCCAGTCTCACTCTGTATTATCCAGTCTCACTCTGTATTATCCAGTCTCTCTCTGTATTATCCAGTCTACTCTGTGTTATCCAGCCTCACTCTGTATTATCCAGTCTCACTCTGTATTATCCAGCCTCACCTCTGTATTATCCAGCTCTCACTCTGTATTATCCAGTTTCACTCTGTATTATCCAGTCACTCTGTATTATCCAGTCTCACTCTGTATTATCCAGTCTCACTCTGTATTATCCAGTCTCACTCTGTATTATCCAGTCTCACTCTGTATTATCCAGCCTCACTCTGTATTATCCAGTCCTCACTCTGTATTATCCAGTCTCACTCTGTATTATCCAGTCTCACTCTGTATTATCCAGTCTCACTCTGTATTATCCAGTCTCACTCTGTATTATCCAGTCTCACTCTGTATTATCCAGTCTCACTCTGTATTATCCAGTCTCACTCTGTATTATCCAGTCTCACTCTGTATTATCCAGTCTCACTCTGTATTATCCAGTCTCACTCTGTATTATCCAGTCTCACTCTGTATTATCCAGTCTCACTCTGTATTATCCAGTCTCACTCTGTATTATCCAGCCTCACTCTGTATTATCCAGCTCTCACTCTGTATTATCCAGTCTCACTCTGTATTATCCAGTCTCACTCTGTATTATCCAGTCAACTCTGTATTATCCAGTCTCACTCTGTATTATCCAGCCTCACTCTGTATTATCCAGTCTCACTCTGTATTATCCAGCCTCACTCTGTATTATCCAGTCTCACTCTGTATTATCCAGTCTCACTCTGTATTATCCAGCCTCACTCTGTATTATCCACTCTCACTCTGTATTATCCAGTCTCACCCTGTATTATCCAGTCTCACTCTGTATTATCCAGTCTCACTCTGTATTATCAGTCTCACTCTGTATTATCCAGTCTCACTCTGTATTATCCAGTCTCACTCTGTATTATCCAGTCTCACTCTGTATTATCCAGCCTCACTCTGTATTATCCAGCCTCACTCTGTATTATCCAGTCTCACTCTGTATTATCCAGTCTCACTCTATATTATCCAGTCTCACTCTGTATTATCCAGTCTCACTCTGTATTATCCAGTCTCACTCTGTATTATCCAGTCTCACTCTGTATTATCCAGTCTCACTCTGTATTATCCAGCCTCACTCTGTATTATCCAGTCTCCACTCTGTATTATCCAGATCCAGGCCCACTCTGTATTATCCAGCCTCACTCTGTATTATCCAGCCTCACTCTGTATTATCAGTCTCACTCTGTATTATCCAGTCTCACTCTGTATTATTCCAGTCTCACTCTGTATTATCCAGTCTCATCTGTAATATCCAGTCTCACTCTGTATTATCCAGCCTCACTCTGTATTATCCAGTCCCTCACTCTGTATTATCCAGTCTCACTCTGTGTTATCCAGTCTCACTCTTATTATGCAGTCTCACTCTTTATTATCCAGTCTCACGCTGTATTATCCAGCCTCACTCTGTATTATCCAGTCTCACTCTGTATTATCCAGTCTCACTCTGTGTTATCCAGTCTCACTCGTATTATGCAGTCTCACTCTTTATTATCCAGTCTCACTCTGTATTATCCACCTCACTCTGTATTATCCAGTCTCACTCTGGATTATCCAGTCTCACTCTGTGTTATCCAGGTCTCACTCCGTGTTATCCAGTCTCACTCTGTATTATCCAGCCTCACTCTGTATTATCCACTCACACTCTGTATTATCCAGTCTCACTCTGTATTATCCAGTCTCACTCTGTATTATCCACTCACACTCTGTATTATCCAGTCTCACTCTGTATTATCCAGCCTCACTCTGTATTATCCAATCTCACTCTGTATTATTCAGCCTCACTCTGTATTATCCAGTCTCACTCTGTATTATCCAGTCTCACTCTGTATTATCCAGTCTCACTCTGTATTATCCAGTCTCACTCTGTATTATTCAGTCTCACTCTGTATTATCCAGTCTCACTCTGTATTATCCAGTCTCACTCTGTATTATCCAGTCTCACTCTGTATTATCCAGTCTCACTCTGTATTATCCAGTCTCACTCTGTATTATCCAGTCTCACTCTGTATTATCCAGTCTCACTCTGTATTATCCAGTCTCACTCTGTATTATCCAGTCTCACTCTGTATTATCCAGTCTCACTCTGTATTATCCAGTCTCACTCTGTATTATCCAGTCTCACTCTGTATTATCCAGCCTCACTCTGTATTATCCAGTCTCACTCTGTATTATCCAGTCTCACTCTGTATTATCCAGTCTCACTCTGTATTATCCAGTCTCACTCTGTATTATCCAGGCTCACTCTGTATTATCCAGCCTCACTCTGTATTATCCAGTCTCACTCTGTATTATCCAGTCTCACTCTGTATTATCCAGTCTCACTCTGTATTATCCAGTCTCACTCTGTATTATCCAGTCTCACTCTGTATTATCCAGTCTCACTCTGTATTATCCAGTCTCACTCTGTATTATCCAGTCTCACTCTGTATTATCCAGTCCTCACTCTGTATTATCCAGTCTCACTCTGTATTATCCAGTCTCACTCTGTATTATCCAGTCTCACTCTGTATTATCCAGTCTCACTCTGTATTATCCAGTCTCACTCTGTATTATCCAGTCTCACTCTGTATTATCCAGTCTCACTCTGTATTATCCAGTCTCTCTCTGTATTATGCAGCCTCACTCTGTATTATCCAGTCCCTCTCTGTATTATCCAGGCCCACTCTGTATTATCCAGCCTCACTCTGTATTATCCAGTCTCACTCTGTATTATTCAGTCTCACTGTGTATTATCCAGTCTCACTCTTATAATCCAGTCTCACTCTTTATTATCCAGTCCTCACTCTGTATTATCCAGCCTCACTCTGTATTATCCAGTCTCACTCTGTATTATCCACTCACACTCTGTATTATCCAGTCTCACTCTGTATTATCCAACCTCGCTCTGTATTATCCAGCCTCGCTCTGTATTATCCAGCCTCACTCTGTATTATCCAGTCTAACTCTGTATTATCCAGTCTCACTCTGTATTATCCAGGCCCACTCTGTATTATCCAGTCTCACTCTGTATTATCCAGTCTCACTCTGTATTATCCAGTCTCACTCTGTATTATGCAGCCTCACTCTGTATTATCCAGTCTCACTCTGTATTATCCAGGCCCACTCTGTATTATCCAGTCTCACTCTGTATTATCCAGTCTCACTCTGTATTATCCAGCCTCACTCTGTATTATCCAGTCTCACTCTGTATTATCCAGCCTCACTCTGTATTATCCAGTCTCACTCTGTATTATCCAGTCTCACTCTGTATTATCCAGTCTCTCTCTGTATTATGCAGCCTCACTCTGTATTATCCAGTCTCACTCTGTATTATCCAGTCCCACTCTGTATTATCCAGCCTCACTCTGTATTATCCAGTCTCACTCTGTATTATCAGTCTCACTCTGTATTATCCAGTCTCACTCTTATAATCCAGTCTCACTCTGTATTATCCAGTCTCACTCTGTATTATCCAGCCTCACTCTGTATTATCCAGTCTCACTCTGTATTATCCAGCTCACACTCTGTATTATCCAGTCTCACTCTGTATTATCCAGTGTCACTCTGTATTATCCAGTCTCACTCTGTATTATCCAGTCTCACTCTGTATTATCCAGTCTCACTCTGTATTATCCAGCTCACACTCTGTATTATCAGTCCTCACTCTGTATTATCCAGTCTCACTCTGTATTATCCACTCTCACTCTGTATTATCCAGTCTCACTCTGTATTATCCAGTCTCACTCTGTATTATCCAGTCTCACTCTGTATTATCCAGCCTCACTCTGTATTATCCAGTCTCACTCTGTAATATCCAGTCTCACTCTGTATTATCCAGCCTCACTCTGTATTATCCACTCTCACTCTGTATTATCAGTCTCACCCTGTATTATCCAGTCTCACTCTGTAATATCCAGTCTCACTCTGTATTATCCAGTCTCACTCTGTATTATCCAGTCTCACTCTGTATTATCCAGCCTCACTCTGTATTATCCAGTCTCACTCTGTATTATCCAGTCTCACTCTGTATTATCCAGTCTCATTCTGTATTATCCATTCTCACTCTGTATTATCCAGTCTCACTCTGTATTATCCAATCTCACTCTGTATTATCCAGTCTCACTCTGTATTATCCAGCCTCACTCTGTATTATCCAGTCTCACTCTGTATTATCCAGTCTCACTCTGTATTATCCAGTCTCATTCTGTATTATCCAGTCTCACTCTGTATTATCCAGCCTCACTCTGTATTAACCACTCTCACTCTGTATTATTCAGTCTCACCCTGTATTATCCAGTCTCACTCTGTATTATCCAGTCTCACTCTGTATTATTCAGTCTCACTCTGTATTATCCAGTCTCACTCTGTATTATCCAGCCTCACTCTGTATTATCCAGTCTCACTCTGTATTATCCAGTCTCACTCTGTATTATCCAGTCTCATCTGTATTATCCAGTCTCACTCTGTATTTTCCAGTCTCACTCTGTATTATCCAGTCTCACTCTGTATTATCCAGTCTAACTCTGTATTATCCAGCCTCACTCTGTATTATCCAGTCTCACTCTGTATTATCCAGTCTCATCTGTATTATCCAGTCTTACTCTGTATTATCCAACCTCGCTCTGTATTATCCAGCCTCGCTCTGTATTATCCAGCCTCACTCTGTATTATCCAGTCTAACTCTGTATTATCCAGTCTCACTCTGTATTATCCAGGCCCACTCTGAATTATCCAGTCTCACTCTGTATTATCCAGTCTCACTCTGTATTATCCAGTCTCACTCTGTATTATGCAGCCTCACTCTGTATTATCCAGTCCCACTCTGTATTATCCAGTCTCACTCTGTATTATCCAGTCTCACTCTGTATTATCCAGCCTCACTCTGTATTATCCAGTCTCACTCTGTATTATCCAGGCCCACTCTGTATTATCCAGTCTCACTCTGTATTATCCAGTCTCACTCTGTATTATCCAGTCTCTCTCTGTATTATGCAGCCTCACTCTGTATTATCCAGTCCCTCTCTGTATTATCCAGGCCCACTCTGTATTATCCAGCCTCACTCTGTATTATCCAGTCTCACTCTGTATTATTCAGTCTCACTGTGTATTATCCAGTCTCACTCTTATAATCCAGTCTCACTCTTTATTATCCAGTCTCACTCTGTATTATCCAGCCTCACTCTGTATTATCCAGTCTCACTCTGTATTATCCACTCACACTCTGTATTATCCAGTCTCACTCTGTATTATCCAGTGTCACTCTGTGTTATCCGGTCTCACTCCGTGTTATCCAGTCTCACTCTGTATTATCCAGCCTCACTCTGTATTATCCACTCACACTCTGTATTATCCAGTCTCACTCTGTATTATCCAGTCTCAATCTGTATTATCCACTCACACTCTGTATTATCCAGTCTCACTCTGTATTATCCAGCCTCACTCTGTATTATCCAATCTCACTCTGTATTATTCAGCCTCACTCTGTATTATCCAGTCTCACTCTGTAATATCCAGTCTCACTCTGTATTATCCAGCCTCACTCTGTATTAACCACTCTCACTCTGTATTATTCAGTCTCACCCTGTATTATCCAGTCTCACTCTGTATTATCCAGTCTCACTCTGTATTATTCAGTCTCACTCTGTATTATCCAGTCTCACTCTGTATTATCCAGCCTCACTCTGTATTATCCAGTCTCACTCTGTATTATCCAGTCTCACTCTGTATTATCCAGTCTCATTCTGTATTATCCAGTCTCACTCTGTATTGTCCAGTCTCACTCTGTATTATCCAATCTCACTCTGTATTATCCAGTCTAACTCTGTATTATCCAGCCTCACTCTGTATTATCCAGTCTCACTCTGTATTATCCAGTCTCAGTCTGTATTATCCAGTCTTACTCTGTATTATCCAGCCTCACTCTGTATTATCCAGCCTCACTCTGTATTATCCAGCCTCACCTCTGTATTATCCAGTCTAACTCTGTATTATCCAGTCTCACTCTGTATTATCCAGGCCCACTCTGAATTATCCAGTCTCACTCTCTATTATCCAGTCTCACTCTGTATTATCCAGTCTCACTCTGTATTATGCAGCCTCACTCTGTATTATCCAGTCCCACTCTGTATTATCCAGTCTCACTCTGTATTATCCAGTCTCACTCTGTATTATCCAGCCTCACTCTGTATTATCCAGTCTCACTCTGTATTATCCAGGCCTCACTCTGTATTATCCAGTCTCACTCTGTATTATCCAGTCTCACTCTGTATTATCCAGTCTCACTCTGTATTATGCAGCCTCACTCTGTATTATCCAGTCCCTCTCTGTATTATCCAGGCCCACTCTGTATTATCCAGCCTCACTCTGTATTATCCAGTCTCACTCTGTATTATTCAGTCTCACTGTGTATTATCCAGTCTCACTCTTATTATCCAGTCTCACTCTTTATTATCCAGTCTCACTCTGTATTATCCAGCCTCACTCTGTATTATCCAGTCTCACTCTGTATTATCCACTCACACTCTGTATTATCCAGTCTCACTCTGTATTATCCAGTGTCACTCTGTGTTATCCGGTCTCACTCCGTGTTATCCAGTCTCACTCTGTATTATCCAGCCTCACTCTGTATTATCCACTCACACTCTGTATTATCCAGTCTCACTCTGTATTATCCAGTCTCACTCTGTATTATCCACTCACACTCTGTATTATCCAGTCTCACTCTGTATTATCCAGCCTCACTCTGTATTATCCAATCTCACTCTGTATTATTCAGCCTCACTCTGTATTATCCAGTCTCACTCTGTAATATCCAGTCTCACTCTGTATTATCCAGCCTCACTCTGTATTATCCACTCTCACTCTGTATTATTCAGTCTCAACCTGTATCATCCAGTCTCACTCTGTAACATCCAGTCTCACTCTGTATTATTCAGTCTCACTCTGTATTATCCAGTCTCACTCTGTATTATCCAGCCTCACTCTGTATTATCCACTCTCACTCTGTATTATCCAGTCTCACTCTGTATTATCCAGTCTCATTCTGTATTATCCATTCTCACTCTGTATTATCCAGTCTCACTCTGTATTATCCAGTCTCACTCTGTATTATCCAGTCTCACTCTGTATTATCCAGTCTCACTCTGTATTATCCAGTCTCACTCTGTATTATCCAGTCTCACTCTGTATTATCCAATCTCACTCTGTATTATCCAGTCTAACTCTGTATTATCCAGTCTCACTCTGTATTATCCAGTCTCACTCTGTATTATCCAGTCTCACTCTGTATTATCCAGTCTCACTCTGTATTATCCAGCCTCACTCTGTATTATCCAGCCTCACTCTGTATTATCCAGCCTCACCTCTGTATTATCCAGTCTAACTCTGTATTATCCAGTCTCACTCTGTATTATCCAGGCCCACTCTGTATTATCCAGTCTCACTCTGTATTATCCAGTCTCACTCTGTATTATCCAGTCTCACTCTGTATTATGCAGCCTCACTCTGTATTATCCAGTCCCTCTCTGTATTATCCAGGCTCACTCTGTATTATCCAGCTCACTCTGTATTATCCAGTCTCACTCTGTATTATCCAGCCTCACTCTGTATTATCCAATCTCACTCTGTATTATTCAGCCTCACTCTGTATTATCCAGTCTCACTCTGTAATATCCAGTCTCACTCTGTATTATGCAGCCTCACTCTGTATTATCCAGTCCCTCTCTGTATTATCCAGGCCCACTCTGTATTATCCAGCCTCACTCTGTATTTTCCAGTCTCACTCTATATTATCCAGTCTCACTCTGTAATATCCAGTCTCACTCTATATTATCCAGCCTCACTCTGTATTATCCAGTCTCACTCTGTATTATCAAGTCTCAGTCTGTATTATCCAGTCTTACTCTGTATTATCCAACCTCGCTCTGTATTATCCAGCCTCGCTCTTTATTATCCAGCCTCACTCTGTATTATCCAGTCTAACTCTGTATTATCCAGTCTCACTCTGTATTATCCAGGCCCACTCTGTATTATCCAGTCTCACTCTGTATTATCCAGTCTCACTCTGTATTATCCAGTCTCACTCTGTATTATGCAGCCTCACTCTGTATTATCCAGTCTCACTCTGTATTATCCAGTCTCACTCTGTGTTATCCGGTCTCACTCCGTGTTATCCAGTCTCACTCTGTATTATCCAGCCTCACTCTGTATTATCCACTCACACTCTGTATTATCAAGTCTCACTCTGTATTATCCAGTCTCACTCTGTATTATCCACTCACACTTTGTATTATCCAGTCTCACTCTGTATTATCCAGCCTCACTCTGTATTATCCAATCTCACTCTGTATTATTCAGCCTCACTCTGTATTATCCAGTCTCACTCTATAATATCCAGTCTCACTCTGTATTATCCAACCTCACTCTGTATTATCCAGTCTCACTCTGTATTATTCAGTCTCACCCTGTATTATCCAGTCTCACTCTGTATTATCCAGTCTCACTCTGTATTATCCAGTCTCACTCTGTATTATTCAGTCTCACTCTGTATTATCCAGTCTCACTCTGTATTATCCAGCCTCACTCTGTATTATCCAGTCTCACTCTGTATTATCCAGTCTCATTCTGTATTATCCAGTCTCACTCTGTATTTTCCAGTCTCACTCTGTATTATCCAATCTCACTCTGTATTATCCAGTCTAACTCTGTATTATCCAGCCTCACTCTGTATTATCCAGTCTCACTCTGTATTATCCAGTCTCAGTCTGTATTATCCAGTCTTACTCTGTATTATCCAACCTCGCTCTGTATTATCCAGCCTCGCTCTGTATTATCCAGCCTCACTCTGTATTATCCAGTCTAACTCTGTATTATCCAGTCTCACTCTGTATTATCCAGGCCCACTCTGTATTATCCAGTCTCACTCTGTATTATCCAGTCTCACTCTGTATTATCCAGTCTCACTCTGTATTATCCAGCCTCACTCTGTATTATCCAGTCCCACTCTGTATTATCCAGTCTCACTCTGTATTATCCAGTCTCACTCTGTATTATCCAGCCTCACTCTGTATTATCCAGTCTCACTCTGTATTATCCAGGCCCACTCTGTATTATCCAGTCTCACTCTGTATTATCCAGTCTCACTCTGTATTATCCAGTCTCACTCTGTATTATGCAGCCTCACTCTGTATTATCCAGTCCCTCTCTGTATTATCCAGGCCCACTCTGTATTATCCAGCCTCACTCTGTATTATCCAGTCTCACTCTGTATTATTCAGTCTCACTGTGTATTATCCAGTCTCACTCTTATTATCCAGTCTCACTCTTTATTATCCAGTCTCACTCTGTATTATCCAGCCTCACTCTGTATTATCCAGTCTCACTCTGTATTATCCACTCACACTCTGTATTATCCAGTCTCACTCTGTATTATCCAGTGTCACTCTGTGTTATCCGGTCTCACTCCGTGTTATCCAGTCTCACTCTGTATTATCCAGCCTCAATCTGTATTATCAACTCACACTCTGTATTATCCAGTCTCACTCTGTATTATCCAGTCTCACTCTGTATTATCCACTCACACTCTGTATTATCCAGTCTCACTCTGTATTATCCAGCCTCACTCTGTATTATCCAATCTCACTCTGTATTATTCAGCCTCACTCTGTATTATCCAGTCTCACTCTGTATTATCCAGTCTCACTCTGTATTATCCAGCCTCACTCTGTATTATCCAGTCTCACTCTGTATTATTCAGTCTCACCCTGTATTATCCAGTCTCACTCTGTAACATCCAGTCTCACTCTGTATTATTCAGTCTGACTCTGTATTATCCAGTCTCACTCTGTATTATCCAGCCTCACTCTGTATTATCCATCTCACTCTGTATTATCCAGTCTCACTCTGTATTATCCAGTCTCACTCTGTATTATCCAGTCTCACTCTGTATTATCCAGTCTCACTCTGTATTATCCAGTCTCACTCTGTATTATCCAGTCTCACTCTGTATTATCCAGCCTCACTCTGTATTATCCAGTCTCACTCTGTATTATCCAGTCTCACTCTGTATTATCCAGTCTCATTCTGTATTATCCAGTCTCACTCTGTATTATCCAGCCTCACTCTGTATTAACCATCTCACTCTGTATTATCAGTCTCACCTGTATTATCCAGTCTCACTCTGTATTATCCAGTCTCACTCTGTATTATTCAGTCTCACTCTGTATTATGCAGTCTCACTCTGTATTATCCAGCCTCACTCTGTATTATCCAGTCTCACTCTGTATTATCCAGTCTCACTCTGTATTATCCAGTCTCATTCTGTATTATCCAGTCTCACTCTGTATTATCCAGTCTCACTCTGTATTATCCAATCTCACTCTGTATTATCCAGTCTAACTCTGTATCATCCAGCCTCACTCTGTATTATCCAGTCTCACTCTGTATTATCCAGTCTCAGTCTGTATTATCCAGTCTTACTCTGTATTATCCAACCTCGCTCTGTATTATCCAGCCTCGCTCTGTATTATCCAGCCTCACTCTGTATTATCCAGTCTAACTCTGTATTATCCAGTCTCACTCTGTATTATCCAGGCCCACTCTGTATTATCCAGTCTCACTCTGTATTATCCAGTCTCACTCTGTATTATCCAGTCTCACTCTGTATTATCCAGCCTCACTCTGTATTATCCAGTCTCACTCTGTATTATCCAGTCTCACTCTGTATTATCCAGTCTCACTCTGTATTATCCAGTCTCACTCTGTATTATTCAGTCTCACTCTGTATTATCCAGTCTCACTCTGTATTATCCAGCCTCACTCTGTATTATCCAGTCTCACTCTGTATTATCCAGTCTCACTCTGTATTATCCAGTCTCACTCTGTATTATCCAGTCTCACTCTGTATTATCCAGTCTCACTCTGTATTATCCAGTCTCACTCTGTATTATCCAGTCTCACTCTGTATTATCCAGCCTCACTCTGTATTATCCAGTCTCACTCTGTATTATCCAGTCTCAGTCTGTATTATCCAGTCTCACTCTGTATTATCCAGTCTCACTCTGTATTATCCAGCCTCACTCTGTATTATCCAGCCTCACTCTGTATTATCCAGTCTCACTCTGTATTATCCAGTCTCACTCTGTATTATCCAGGCTCACTCTGTATTATCCAGTCTCACTCTGTATTATCCAGTCTCACTCTGTATTATCCAGTCTCACTCTGTATTATCCAGTCTCACTCTGTATTATCCAGTCTCACTCTGTATTATCCAGTCTCACTCTGTATTATCCAGTCTCACTCTGTATTATCCAGTCTCACTCTGTATTATCCAGTCTCACTCTGTATTATCCAGTCTCACTCTGTATTATCCAGTCTCACTCTGTATTATCCAGTCTCACTCTGTATTATCCAGCCTCACTCTGTATTATCCAGTCTCACTCTGTATTATCCAGCCTCACTCTGTATTATCCAGTCTCACTCTGTATTATCCAGTCTCACTCTGTATTATCCAGCCTCACTCTGTATTATCCAGTCTCACTCTGTATTATCCAGTCTCACTCTGTATTATCCAGTCTCACTCTGTATTATCCAGTCTCACTCTGTATTATCCAGTCTCACTCTGTATTATCCAGTCTCACTCTGTATTATCCAGCCTCACTCTGTATTATCCAGCTCTCACTCTGTATTATCCAGTCTCACTCTGTATTATCCAGTCTCACTCTGTATTATCCAGTCTCACTCTGTATTATCCAGTCTCACTCTGTATTATCCAGTCTCACTCTGTATTATCCAGTCTCACTCTGTATTATCCAGTCTCACTCTGTATTATCCAGTCTCACTCTGTATTATCCAGTCTCACTCTGTATTATCCAGTCTCACTCTGTATTATCCAGTCTCACTCTGTATTATCCAGCCTCACTCTGTATTATCCAGTCTCACTCTGTATTATCCAGTCTCACTCTGTATTATCCAGTCTCACTCTGTATTATCCAGTCTCACTCTGTATTATCCAGCCTCACTCTGTATTATCCAGTCTCACTCTGTATTATCCAGTCTCACTCTGTATTATCCAGTCTCACTCTGTATTATCCAGTCTCACTCTGTATTATCCAGTCTCACTCTGTATTATCCAGCCTCACTCTGTATTATCCAGTCTCACTCTGTATTATCCATCCTCACTCTGTATTATCCAGCCTCACTCTGTATTATCCAGTCTCACTCTGTATTATCCAGTCTCACTCTGTATTATCCAGTCTCACTCTGTATTATCCAGCCTCACTCTGTATTATCCAGTCTCACTCTGTATTATCCAGTCTCACTCTGTATTATCCAGTCTCACTCTGTATTATCCAGTCTCACTCTGTATTATCCAGCCTCACTCTGTATTATCCAGCCTCACTCTGTATTATCCAGTCTCACTCTGTATTATCCAGTCTCACTCTGTATTATCCAGCCTCACTCTGTATTATCCAGTCTCACTCTGTATTATCCAGTCTCACTCTGTATTATCCAGTCTCACTCTGTATTATCCAGCCTCACTCTGTATTATCCAGTCTCACTCTGTATTATCCAGTCTCACTCTGTGTTATCCAGTCTCACTCTGTATTATCCAGTCTCACTCTGTATTATCCAGCCTCACTCTGTATTATCCAGTCTCACTCTGTATTATCCAGTCTCACTCTGTATTATCCAGTCTCACTCTGTATTATCCAGTCTCACTCTGTATTATCCAGTCTCACTCTGTATTATCCAGCCTCACTCTGTATTATCCAGTCTCACTCTGTATTATCCAGCCTCACTCTGTATTATCCATCTCACTCTGTATTATCCAGTCTCACTCTGTATTATCCAGTCTCACTCTGTATTATCCAACCTCACTCTGTATTATCCAGTCTCACTCTGTATTATTCAGTCTCACTCTGTATTATCCAGTCTCACTCTGTATTATCCAGTCTCACTCTGTATTATCCAGTCTCACTCTGTATTATCCAGTCTCACTCTGTATTATCCAGTCTCACTCTGTATTATCCAGCCTCACTCTGTATTATCCAGTCTCACTCTGTATTATCCAGTCTCATTCTGTATTATCCAGTCTCACTCTGTATTTTCCAGTCTCACTCTGTATTATCCAATCTCACTCTGTATTATCCAGTCTAACTCTGTATTATCCAGCCTCACTCTGTATTATCCAGTCTCACTCTGTATTATCCAGTCTCAGTCTGTATTATCCAGTCTTACTCTGTATTATCCAACCTCGCTCTGTATTATCCAGCCTCGCTCTGTATTATCCAGCCTCACTCTGTATTATCCAGTCTAACTCTGTATTATCCAGTCTCACTCTGTATTATCCAGGCCCACTCTGTATTATCCAGTCTCACTCTGTATTATCCAGTCTCACTCTGTATTATCCAGTCTCACTCTGTATTATGCAGCCTCACTCTGTATTATCCAGTCCCACTCTGTATTATCCAGTCTCACTCTGTATTATCCAGTCTCACTCTGTATTATCCAGCCTCACTCTGTATTATCCAGTCTCACTCTGTATTATCCAGGCCCACTCTGTATTATCCAGTCTCACTCTGTATTATCCAGTCTCACTCTGTATTATCCAGTCTCACTCTGTATTATGCAGCTCACTCTGTATTATCCAGTCTCACTCTGTATTATCCAGTCCCACTCTGTATTATCCAGCCTCACTCTGTATTATCCAGTCTCACTCTGTATTATCCAGTCTCACTCTGTATTATCCAGTCTCACTCTGTATTATCCAGTCTCACTCTGTATTATCCAGTCTCACTCTGTATTATCCAGCCTCACTCTGTATTATCCAGTCTCACTCTGTATTATCCAGCTCACTCTGTATTATCCAGTCTCACTCTGTATTATCCAGTCTCACTCTGTATTATCCAGTCTCACTCGTGTTATCCAGTCTCACTCTGTATTATCCAGCCTCACTCTGTATTATCCACTCACACTCTGTATTATCCAGTCTCACTCTGTATTATCCAGTCTCACTCTGTATTATCCACTCACACTCTGTATTATCCAGTCTCACTCTGTATTATCCAGCCTCACTCTGTATTATCCAGTCTCACTCTGTATTATCCAGCCTCACTCTGTATTATCCAGTCTCACTCTGTATTATCCAGTCTCACTCTGTATTATCCAGCCTCACTCTGTATTATCCAGTCTCACTCTGTATTATCAGTCTCACTCTGTATTATCCAGTCTCACTCTGTATTATCCAGTCTCACTCTGTATTATCCAGTCTCACTCTGTATTATCCAGTCTCACTCTGTATTATCCAGCCTCACTCTGTATTATCCAGTCTCACTCTGTATTATCCAGTCTCACTCTGTATTATCCAGTCTCACTCTGTATTATCCAGTCTCACTCTGTATTATCCAGTCTCACTCTGTATTATCCAGTCTCACTCTGTATTATCCAGTCTCACTCTGTATTATCCAGCCTCACTCTGTATTATCCAGTCTCACTCTGTATTATCCAGTCTCACTCTGTATTATCCAGTCTCACTCTGTATTATCCAGTCTCACTCTGTATTATCCAGCCTCACTCTGTATTATCCAGTCTCACTCTGTATTATCCAGTCTCACTCTGTATTATCCAGTCTCACTCTGTATTATCCAGTCTCACTCTGTATTATCCAGTCTCACTCTGTATTATCCAGTCTCACTCTGTATTATCCAGCCTCACTCTGTATTATCCAGTCTCACTCTGTATTATCCAGTCTCACTCTGTATTATCCAGTCTCACTCTGTATTATCCAGTCTCACTCTGTATTATCCAGTCTCACTCTGTATTATCCAGTCTCACTCTGTATTATCCAGTCTCACTCTGTATTATCCAGCCTCACTCTGTATTATCCAGTCTCACTCTGTATTATCCAGTCTCACTCTGTATTATCCAGTCTCACTCTGTATTATCCAGCCTCACTCTGTATTATCCAGTCTCACTCTGTATTATCCAGTCTCACTCTGTATTATCCAGTCTCACTCTGTATTATCCAGTCTCACTCTGTATTATCCAGTCTCACTCTGTATTATCCAGTCTCACTCTGTATTATCCAGTCTCACTCTGTATTATCCAGTCTCACTCTGTATTATCCAGTCTCACTCTGTATTATCCAGTCTCACTCTGTATTATCCAGTCTCACTCTGTATTATCCAGTCTCACTCTGTATTATCCAGCCTCACTCTGTATTATCCAGTCTCACTCTGTATTATCCAGCCTCACTCTGTATTATCCAGTCTCACTCTGTATTATCCAGTCTCACTCTGTATTATCCAGTCTCACTCTGTATTATCCAGCCTCACTCTGTATTATCCAGTCTCACTCTGTATTATCCAGTCTCACTCTGTATTATCCAGCCTCACTCTGTATTATCCAGTCTCACTCTGTATTATCCAGTCTCACTCTGTATTATCCAGTCTCACTCTGTATTATCCAGTCTCACTCTGTATTATCCAGTCTCACTCTGTATTATCCAGCCTCACTCTGTATTATCCAGTCTCACTCTGTATTATCCAGTCTCACTCTGTATTATCCAGTCTCACTCTGTATTATCCAGTCTCACTCTGTATTATCCAGTCTCACTCTGTATTATCCAGTCTCACTCTGTATTATCCAGCTCACTCTGTATTATCCAGTCTCACTCTGTATTATCCAGTCTCACTCTGTATTATCCAGTCTCACTCTGTATTATCCAGTCTCACTCTGTATTATCCAGTCTCACTCTGTATTATCCAGCCTCACTCTGTATTATCCAGTCTCACTCTGTATTATCCAGTCTCACTCTGTATTATCCAGTCTCACTCTGTATTATCCAGTCTCACTCTGTATTATCCAGCCTCACTCTGTATTATCCAGTCTCACTCTGTATTATCCAGTCTCACTCTGTATTATCCAGTCTCACTCTGTATTATCCAGTCTCACTCTGTATTATCCAGTCTCACTCTGTATTATCCAGTCTCACTCTGTATTATCCAGCCTCACTCTGTATTATCCAGTCTCACTCTGTATTATCCAGTCTCACTCTGTATTATCCAGTCTCACTCTGTATTATCCAGTCTCACTCTGTATTATCCAGTCTCACTCTGTATTATCCAGTCTCACTCTGTATTATCCAGTCTCACTCTGTATTATCCAGTCTCACTCTGTATTATCCAGTCTCACTCTGTATTATCCAGTCTCACTCTGTATTATCCAATCTCACTCTGTATTATCCAGTCTAACTCTGTATTATCCAGCCTCACTCTGTATTATCCAGTCTCACTCTGTATTATCCAGTCTCAGTCTGTATTATCCAGTCTTACTCTGTATTATCCAGCCTCACTCTGTATTATCCAGCCTCACTCTGTATTATCCAGCCTCACCTCTGTATTATCCAGTCTAACTCTGTATTATCCAGTCTCACTCTGTATTATCCAGTCTCACTCTGTATTATCCAGTCTCACTCTGTAATATCCAGTCTCACTCTATATTATCCAGCCTCACTCTGTATTATCCAGTCTCACGCTGTATTATCCAGTCTCACTCTGTATTATCCAGTCTCACTCTGTATTATGCAGCCTCACTCTGTATTATCCAGTCCCTCTCTGTATTATCCAGTCCCACTCTGTATTATCCAGCCTCACTCTGTATTATCCAGTCTCACTCTGTATTATCCAGCCTCACTCTGTATTATCCAATCTCACTCTGTATTATTCAGCCTCACTCTGTATTATCCAGTCTCACTCTGTAATATCCAGTCTCACTCTGTATTATGCAGCCTCACTCTGTATTATCCAGTCCCTCTCTGTATTATCCAGGCCCACTCTGTATTATCCAGCCTCACTCTGTATTTTCCAGTCTCACTCTATATTATCCAGTCTCACTCTGTAATATCCAGTCTCACTCTATATTATCCAGCCTCACTTTGTATTATCCAGTCTCACTCTGTATTATCAAGTCTCAGTCTGTATTATCCAGTCTTACTCTGTATTATCCAACCTCGCTCTGTATAATCCAGCCTGGCTCTTTATTATCCAGCCTCACTCTGTATTATCCAGTCTAACTCTGTATTATCCAGTCTCACTCTGTATTATCCAGGCCCACTCTGTATTATCCAGTCTCACTCTGTATTATCCAGTCTCACTCTGTATTATCCAGTCTCACTCTGTATTATGCAGCCTCACTCTGTATTATCCAGTCTCACTCTGTATTATCCAGTCTCACTCTGTATTATCCAGTCTCACTCTGTATTATCCAGTCTCACTCTGTATTATCCAGCCTCACTCTGTATTATCCAGCTCACTCTGTATTATCCAGTCTCACTCTGTATTATCCAGTCTCACTCTGTATTATCCAGTCTCACTCTGTATTATCCAGTCTCACTCTGTATTATCCAGCCTCACTCTGTATTATCCAGTCTCACTCTGTATTATCCAGCCTCACTCTGTATTATCCAGTCTCACTCTGTATTATCAGTCTCACTCTGTATTATCCAGCCTCACTCTGTATTATCCAGTCTCACTCTGTATTATCCAGTCTCACCCTGTATTATCCAGTCTCACTCTGTATTATCCAGTCTCACTCTGTATTATCAGTCTCACTCTGTATTATCCAGTCTCACTCTGTATTATCCAGCCTCACTCTGTATTATCCAGTCTCACTCTGTATTATCCAGTCTCACTCTGTATTATCCAGTCTCACTCTGTATTATCCAGTCTCACTCTGTATTATCCAGTCTCACTCTGTATTATCCAGTCTCACTCTGTATTATCCAGTCTCACTCTGTATTATCCAGCCTCACTCTGTATTATCCAGTCTCACTCTGTATTATCCAGTCTCACTCTGTATTATCCAGTCTCACTCTGTATTATCCAGCCTCACTCTGTATTATCCAGCCTCACTCTGTATTATCCAGTCTCACTCTGTATTATCCAGTCTCACTCTGTATTATCCAGTCTCACTCTGTATTATCCAGTCTCACTCTGTATTATCCAGTCTCACTCTGTATTATCCAGTCTCACTCTGTATTATCCAGTCTCACTCTGTATTATCCAGCCTCACTCTGTATTATCCAGTCTCACTCTGTATTATCCAGTCTCACTCTGTATTATCCAGTCTCACTCTGTATTATCCAGTCTCACTCTGTATTATCCAGCCTCACTCTGTATTATCCAGTCTCACTCTGTATTATCCAGTCTCACTCTGTATTATCCAGTCTCACTCTGTATTATGCAGCCTCACTCTGTATTATCCAGTCTCACTCTGTATTATCCAGTCTCACTCTGTATTATCCAGCCTCACTCTGTATTATCCAGTCTCACTCTGTATTATCCAGTCTCACTCTGTATTATCCAGTCTCACTCTGTATTATCCAGTCTCACTCTGTATTATCCAGTCTCACTCTGTATTATCCAGTCTCACTCTGTATTATCCAGTCTCACTCTGTATTATCCAGTCTCACTCTGTATTATCCAGTCTCACTCTGTATTATCCAGTCTCACTCTGTATTATCCAGTCTCACTCTGTATTATCCAGTCTCACTCTGTATTATCCAGCCTCACTCTGTATTATCCAGTCTCACTCTGTATTATCCACTCACACTCTGTATTATCCAGTCTCACTCTGTATTATCCAGTCTCACTCTGTGTTATCCAGTCTCACTCTGTATATCCAGTCTCACTCTGTATTATCCAGCCTCACTCTGTATTATCCACTCACACTCTGTATTATCCAGTCTCACTCTGTATTATCCAGTCTCACTCTGTATTATCCAGTCTCACTCTGTATTATCCAGTCTCACTCTGTATTATCCAGCCTCACTCTGTATTATCCAGTCTCACTCTGTATTATCAGCCTCACTCTGTATTATCCAGTCTCACTCTGTAATATCTAGTCTCACTCTGTATTATC
Source organism: Squalus acanthias (assembly GCA_030390025.1). Classification (NCBI taxonomy): domain Eukaryota; kingdom Metazoa; phylum Chordata; class Chondrichthyes; order Squaliformes; family Squalidae; genus Squalus; species Squalus acanthias. The sequence continues at coordinate 32,844 of JASTWF010001873.1, read as the reverse complement.
CAGCCTCACTCTGTATTATCCAGTCTCACTCTGTATTATCAGTCTCACTCTGTATTATCCAGTCTCACTCTGTAATATCCAGTCTCACTCTGTATTATCAGTCTCACTCTGTATTATCCAGTCTCACTCTGTATTATCCAGTCTCACTCTGTATTATCCAGTCTCACTCTGTATTATCCAGTCTCACTCTGTATTATCCAGCCTCACTCTGTATTATCCAGTCTCACTCTGTATTATCCAGTCTCACTCTGTATTATCCAGTCTACTCTGTATTATCCAGTCTCACTCTGTATTATCCAGCCTCACTCTGTATTATCCAGCCTCACTCTGTATTATCCAGTCTCACTCTGTATTATCCAGTCTCACTCTGTATTATCCAGTCTCACTCTGTATTATCCAGTCTCACTCTGTATTATCCAGTCTCACTCTGTATTATCCAGTCTCACTCTGTATTATCCAGCCTCACTCTGTATTATCCAGTCTCACTCTGTATTATCCAGTCTCACTCTGTATTATCCAGTCTCACTCTGTATTATCCAGCCTCACTCTGTATTATCCAGCCTCACTCTGTATTATCCAGTCTCACTCTGTATTATCCAGTCTCACTCTGTATTATCCAGTCTCACTCTGTATTATCCAGTCTCACTCTGTATTATCCAGTCTCACTCTGTATTATCCAGTCTCACTCTGTATTATCCAGCCTCACTCTGTATTATCCAGTCTCACTCTGTATTATCCAGTCTCACTCTGTATTATCCAGTCTCACTCTGTATTATCCAGTCTCACTCTGTATTATCCAGTCTCACTCTGTATTATCCAGTCTCACTCTGTATTATCCAGTCTCACTCTGTATTATCCAGTCTCACTCTGTATTATCCAGTCTCACTCTGTATTATCCAGTCTCACTCTGTATTATCCAGTCTCACTCTGTATTATCCAGTCTCACTCTGTATTATCCAGCCTCACTCTGTATTATCCAGTCTCACTCTGTATTATCCAGCTCACTCTGTATTATCCAGTCTCACTCTGTATTATCCAGTCTCACTCTGTATTATCCAGTCTCACTCTGTATTATCCAGTCTCACTCTGTATTATCCAGCCTCACTCTGTATTATCCAGTCTCACTCTGTATTATCCAGTCTCACTCTGTATTATCCAGTCTCACTCTGTATTATCCACTCACACTCTGTATTATCCAGTCTCACTCTGTATTATCCAGCCTCACTCTGTATTATCCAATCTCACTCTGTATTATTCAGCCTCACTCTGTATTATCCAGTCTCACTCTGTAATATCCAGTCTCACTCTGTATTATCCAGCCTCACTCTGTATTATCCACTCTCACTCTGTAATATCAGTCTCACCCTGTATATCCAGTCTCACTCTGTAATATCCAGTCTCACTCTGTATTATTCAGTCTCACTCTGTATTATCCAGTCTCACTCTGTATTATCCAGCCTCACTCTGTATTATCCAGTCTCACTCTGTATTATCCAGTCTCACTCTGTATTATCCAGTCTCACTCTGTATTATCCAGTCTCACTCTGTATTATCCAGTCTCACTCTGTATTATCCAGTCTCACTCTGTATTATCCAGTCTCACTCTGTATTATCCAGTCTCACTCTGTATTATCCAGTCTCACTCTGTATTATCCAGTCTCACTCTGTATTATCCAGTCTCACTCTGTATTATCCAGTCTCACTCTGTATTATCCAGTCTCACTCTGTATTATCCAGTCTCACTCTGTATTATCCAGTCTCACTCTGTATTATCCAGTCTCACTCTGTATTATCCAGTCTCACTCTGTATTATCCAGCCTCACTCTGTATTATCCAGTCTCACTCTGTATTATCCAGTCTCACTCTGTATTATCCAGTCTCACTCTGTATTATCCAGTCTCACTCTGTATTATCCAGTCTCACTCTGTATTATCCAGTCTCACTCTGTATTATCCAGCCTCACTCTGTATTATCCAGTCTCACTCTGTATTATCCAGTCTCACTCTGTATTATCCAGTCTCACTCTGTATTATCCAGTCTCACTCTGTATTATCCAGTCTCACTCTGTATTATCCAGTCTCACTCTGTATTATCCAGTCTCACTCTGTATTATCCAGTCTCACTCTGTATTATCCAGTCTCACTCTGTATTATCCAGTCTCACTCTGTATTATCCAGTCTCACTCTGTATTATCCAGCCTCACTCTGTATTATCCAGTCTCACTCTGTATTATCCAGTCTCACTCTGTATTATCCAGTCTCACTCTGTATTATCCAGTCTCACTCTGTATTATCCAGTCTCACTCTGTATTATCCAGTCTCACTCTGTATTATCCAGTCTCACTCTGTATTATCCAGCCTCACTCTGTATTATCCAGTCTCACTCTGTATTATCCAGTCTCACTCTGTATTATCCAGTCTCACTCTGTATTATCCAGCCTCACTCTGTATTATCCAGCCTCACTCTGTATTATCCAGCCTCACTCTGTATTATCCAGTCTCACTCTGTATTATCCAGTCTCACTCTGTATTATCCAGTCTCACTCTGTATTATCCAGTCTCACTCTGTATTATCCAGTCTCACTCTGTATTATCCAGTCTCACTCTGTATTATCCAGCCTCACTCTGTATTATCCAGTCTCACTCTGTATTATCCAGTCTCACTCTGTATTATCCAGTCTCACTCTGTATTATCCAGCCTCACTCTGTATTATCCAGTCTCACTCTGTATTATCCAGTCTCACTCTGTATTATCCAGTCTCACTCTGTATTATCCAGTCTCACTCTGTATTATCCAGTCTCACTCTGTATTATCCAGCCTCACTCTGTATTATCCAGTCTCACTCTGTATTATCCAGTCTCACTCTGTATTATCCAGTCTCACTCTGTATTATCCAGTCTCACTCTGTATTATCCAGTCTCACTCTGTATTATCCAGTCTCACTCTGTATTATCCAGTCTCACTCTGTATTATCCAGTCTCACTCTGTATTATCCAGTCTCACTCTGTATTATCCAGTCTCACTCTGTATTATCCAGTCTCACTCTGTATTATCCAGTCTCACTCTGTATTATCCAGCCTCACTCTGTATTATCCAGTCTCACTCTGTATTATCCAGTCTCACTCTGTATTATCCAGTCTCACTCTGTATTATCCAGCCTCACTCTGTATTATCCAGCCTCACTCTGTATTATCCAGTCTCACTCTGTATTATCCAGTCTCACTCTGTATTATCCAGGCCTCACTCTGTATTATCCAGTCTCACTCTGTATTATCCAGCCTCACTCTGTATTATCCAGTCTCACTCTGTATTATCCAGCTCACTCTGTATTATCCAGTCTCACTCTGTATTATCCAGTCTCACTCTGTATTATCCGTCTCACTCTGTATTATCCAGTCTCACTCTGTATTATCCAGCCTCACTCTGTATTATCCAGTCTCACTCTGTATTATCCAGTCTCACTCTGTATTATCCAGTCTCACTCTGTATTATCCAGTCTCACTCTGTATTATCCAGTCTCACTCTGTATTATCCAGTCTCACTCTGTATTATCCAGTCTCACTCTGTATTATCCAGTCTCACTCTGTATTATCCAGTCTCACTCTGTATTATCCAGTCTCACTCTGTATTATCCAGCCTCACTCTGTATTATCCAGTCTCACTCTGTATTATCCAGTCTCACTCTGTATTATCCAGTCTCACTCTGTATTATCCAGTCTCACTCTGTATTATCCAGCCTCACTCTGTATTATCCAGTCTCACTCTGTATTATCCAGTCTCACTCTGTATTATCCAGTCTCACTCTGTATTATCCAGTCTCACTCTGTATTATCCAGTCTCACTCTGTATTATCCAGTCTCACTCTGTATTATCCAGTCTCACTCTGTATTATCCAGTCTCACTCTGTATTATCCAGTCTCACTCTGTATTATCCAGTCTCACTCTGTATTATCCAGTCTCACTCTGTATTATCCAGTCTCACTCTGTATTATCCAGTCTCACTCTGTATTATCCAGTCTCACTCTGTATTATCCAGTCTCACTCTGTATTATCCAGTCTCACTCTGTATTATCCAGTCTCACTCTGTATTATCCAGTCTCACTCTGTATTATCCAGTCTCACTCTGTATTATCCAGTCTCACTCTGTATTATCCAGTCTCACTCTGTATTATCCAGTCTCACTCTGTATTATCCAGTCTCACTCTGTATTATCCAGTCTCACTCTGTATTATCCAGTCTCACTCTGTATTATCCAGTCTCACTCTGTATTATCCAGCCTCACTCTGTATTATCCAGCCTCACTCTGTATTATCCAGCCTCACTCTGTATTATCCAGTCTCACTCTGTATTATCCAGTCTCACTCTGTATTATCCAGTCTCACTCTGTATTATCCAGTCTCACTCTGTATTATCCAGTCTCACTCTGTATTATCCAGTCTCACTCTGTATTATCCAGTCCTCACTCTGTATTATCCAGTCTCACTCTGTATTATCCAGTCTCACTCTGTATTATCCAGTCTCACTCTGTATTATCCAGTCTCACTCTGTATTATCCAGTCTCACTCTGTATTATCCAGTCTCACTCTGTATTATCCAGTCTCACTCTGTATTATCCAGTCTCACTCTGTATTATCCAGTCTCACTCTGTATTATCCAGTCTCACTCTGTATTATCCAGTCTCACTCTGTATTATCCAGTCTCACTCTGTATTATCCAGTCTCACTCTGTATTATCCAGTCTCACTCTGTATTATCCAGTCTCACTCTGTATTATCCAGTCTCACTCTGTATTATCCAGTCTCACTCTGTATTATCCAGTCTCACTCTGTATTATCCAGTCTCACTCTGTATTATCCAGTCTCACTCTGTATTATCCAGTCTCACTCTGTATTATCCAGCTCACTCTGTATTATCCAGTCTCACTCTGTATTATCAGCCTCACTCTGTATTATCCAGTCTCACTCTGTATTATCCAGTCTCACTCTGTATTATCCAGCCTCACTCTGTATTATCCAGTCTCACTCTGTATTATCCAGTCTCACTCTGTATTATCCAGTCTCACTCTGTATTATCCAGTCTCACTCTGTATTATCCAGTCTCACTCTGTATTATCCAGTCTCACTCTGTATTATCCAGCCTCACTCTGTATTATCCAGTCTCACTCTGTATTATCCAGTCTCACTCTGTATTATCCAGTCTCACTCTGTATTATCCAGTCTCACTCTGTATTATCCAGTCTCACTCTGTATTATCCAGTCTCACTCTGTATTATCCAGTCTCACTCTGTATTATCCAGCCTCACTCTGTATTATCCAGTCTCACTCTGTATTATCCAGTCTCACTCTGTATTATCCAGTCTCACTCTGTATTATCCAGTCTCACTCTGTATTATCCAGTCTCACTCTGTATTATCCAGTCTCACTCTGTATTATCCAGTCTCACTCTGTATTATCCAGTCTCACTCTGTATTATCCAGTCTCACTCTGTATTATCCAGTCTCACTCTGTATTATCCAGTCTCACTCTGTATTATCCAGTCTCACTCTGTATTATCCAGCCTCACTCTGTATTATCCAGTCTCACTCTGTATTATCCAGCTCACTCTGTATTATCCAGTCTCACTCTGTATTATCCAGTCTCACTCTGTATTATCCAGTCTCACTCTGTATTATCCAGTCTCACTCTGTATTATCCAGTCTCACTCTGTATTATCCAGTCTCACTCTGTATTATCCAGTCTCACTCTGTATTATCCAGCCTCACTCTGTATTATCCAGTCTCACTCTGTATTATCCAGTCTCACTCTGTATTATCCAGTCTCACTCTGTATTATCCAGTCTCACTCTGTATTATCCAGTCTCACTCTGTATTATCCAGTCTCACTCTGTATTATCCAGTCTCACTCTGTATTATCCAGTCTCACTCTGTATTATCCAGTCTCACTCTGTATTATCCAGTCTCACTCTGTATTATCCAGTCTCACTCTGTATTATCCAGTCTCACTCTGTATTATCCAGTCTCACTCTGTATTATCCAGTCTCACTCTGTATTATCCAGTCTCACTCTGTATTATCCAGTCTCACTCTGTATTATCCAGTCTCACTCTGTATTATCCAGTCTCACTCTGTATTATCCAGTCTCACTCTGTATTATCCAGCCTCACTCTGTATTATCCAGTCTCACTCTGTATTATCCAGTCTCACTCTGTATTATCCAGCCTCACTCTGTATTATCCAGTCTCACTCTGTATTATCCAGTCTCACTCTGTATTATCCAGTCTCACTCTGTATTATCCAGTCTCACTCTGTATTATCCAGTCTCACTCTGTATTATCCAGTCTCACTCTGTATTATCCAGTCTCACTCTGTATTATCCAGTCTCACTCTGTATTATCCAGTCTCACTCTGTATTATCCAGTCTCACTCTGTATTATCCAGTCTCACTCTGTATTATCCAGTCTCACTCTGTATTATCCAGTCTCACTCTGTATTATCCAGTCTCACTCTGTATTATCCAGTCTCACTCTGTATTATCCAGTCTCACTCTGTATTATCCAGTCTCACTCTGTATTATCCAGTCTCACTCTGTATTATCCAGTCTCACTCTGTATTATCCAGTCTCACTCTGTATTATCCAGCCTCACTCTGTATTATCCAGTCTCACTCTGTATTATCCAGTCTCACTCTGTATTATCCAGTCTCACTCTGTATTATCCAGTCTCACTCTGTATTATCCAGTCTCACTCTGTATTATCCAGTCTCACTCTGTATTATCCAGTCTCACTCTGTATTATCCAGTCTCACTCTGTATTATCCAGTCTCACTCTGTATTATCCAGTCTCACTCTGTATTATCCAGTCTCACTCTGTATTATCCAGTCTCACTCTGTATTATCCAGTCTCACTCTGTATTATCCAGTCTCACTCTGTATTATCCAGTCTCACTCTGTATTATCCAGTCTCACTCTGTATTATCCAGTCTCACTCTGTATTATCCAGTCTCACTCTGTATTATCCAGTCTCACTCTGTATTATCCAGTCTCACTCTGTATTATCCAGTCTCACTCTGTATTATCCAGTCTCACTCTGTATTATCCAGTCTCACTCTGTATTATCCAGTCTCACTCTGTATTATCCAGTCTCACTCTGTATTATCCAGTCTCACTCTGTATTATCCAGTCTCACTCTGTATTATCCAGTCTCACTCTGTATTATCCAGTCTCACTCTGTATTATCCAGTCTCACTCTGTATTATCCAGTCTCACTCTGTATTATCCAGCCTCACTCTGTATTATCCAGTCTCACTCTGTATTATCCAGTCTCACTCTGTATTATCCAGTCTCACTCTGTATTATCCAGTCTCACTCTGTATTATCCAGTCTCACTCTGTATTATCCAGTCTCACTCTGTATTATCCAGTCTCACTCTGTATTATCCAGTCTCACTCTGTATTATCCAGTCCTCACTCTGTATTATCCAGTCTCACTCTGTATTATCCAGTCTCACTCTGTATTATCCAGCCTCACTCTGTATTATCCAGTCTCACTCTGTATTATCCAGCCTCACTCTGTATTATCCAGTCTCACTCTGTATTATCCAGTCTCACTCTGTATTATCCAGTCTCACTCTGTATTATCCAGTCTCACTCTGTATTATCCAGTCTCACTCTGTATTATCCAGTCTCACTCTGTATTATCCAGTCTCACTCTGTATTATCCAGTCTCACTCTGTATTATCCAGTCTCACTCTGTATTATCCAGTCTCACTCTGTATTATCCAGTCTCACTCTGTATTATCCAGTCTCACTCTGTATTATCCAGTCTCACTCTGTATTATCCAGTCTCACTCTGTATTATCCAGTCTCACTCTGTATTATCCAGTCTCACTCTGTATTATCCAGTCTCACTCTGTATTATCCAGTCTCACTCTGTATTATCCAGTCTCACTCTGTATTATCCAGTCTCACTCTGTATTATCCAGCCTCACTCTGTATTATCCAGTCTCACTCTGTATTATCCAGTCTCACTCTGTATTATCCAGTCTCACTCTGTATTATCCAGTCTCACTCTGTATTATCCAGTCTCACTCTGTATTATCCAGTCTCACTCTGTATTATCCAGTCTCACTCTGTATTATCCAGTCTCACTCTGTATTATCCAGTCTCACTCTGTATTATCCAGTCTCACTCTGTATTATCCAGTCTCACTCTGTATTATCCAGTCTCACTCTGTATTATCCAGCCTCACTCTGTATTATCCAGTCTCACTCTGTATTATCCAGTCTCACTCTGTATTATCCAGTCTCACTCTGTATTATCCAGTCTCACTCTGTATTATCCAGTCTCACTCTGTATTATCCAGTCTCACTCTGTATTATCCAGTCTCACTCTGTATTATCCAGTCTCACTCTGTATTATCCAGTCTCACTCTGTATTATCCAGTCTCACTCTGTATTATCCAGTCTCACTCTGTATTATCCAGTCTCACTCTGTATTATCCAGTCTCACTCTGTATTATCCAGTCTCACTCTGTATTATCCAGTCTCACTCTGTATTATCCAGCCTCACTCTGTATTATCCAGTCTCACTCTGTATTATCCAGTCTCACTCTGTATTATCCAGTCTCACTCTGTATTATCCAGTCTCACTCTGTATTATCCAGTCTCACTCTGTATTATCCAGTCTCACTCTGTATTATCCAGTCTCACTCTGTATTATCCAGTCTCACTCTGTATTATCCAGCCTCACTCTGTATTATCCAGTCTCACTCTGTATTATCCAGTCTCACTCTGTATTATCCAGTCTCACTCTGTATTATCCAGTCTCACTCTGTATTATCCAGTCTCACTCTGTATTATCCAGTCTCACTCTGTATTATCCAGTCTCACTCTGTATTATCCAGTCTCACTCTGTATTATCCAGTCTCACTCTGTATTATCCAGCCTCACTCTGTATTATCCAGTCTCACTCTGTATTATCCAGTCTCACTCTGTATTATCCAGTCTCACTCTGTATTATCCAGTCTCACTCTGTATTATCCAGTCTCACTCTGTATTATCCAGTCTCACTCTGTATTATCCAGTCTCACTCTGTATTATCCAGTCTCACTCTGTATTATCCAGTCTCACTCTGTATTATCCAGTCTCACTCTGTATTATCCAGCTCACTCTGTATTATCCAGTCTCACTCTGTATTATCCAGTCTCACTCTGTATTATCCAGTCTCACTCTGTATTATCCAGTCTCACTCTGTATTATCCAGTCTCACTCTGTATTATCCAGTCTCACTCTGTATTATCCAGTCTCACTCTGTATTATCCAGTCTCACTCTGTATTATCCAGTCTCACTCTGTATTATCCAGTCTCACTCTGTATTATCCAGTCTCACTCTGTATTATCCAGTCTCACTCTGTATTATCCAGTCTCACTCTGTATTATCCAGTCTCACTCTGTATTATCCAGTCTCACTCTGTATTATCCAGTCTCACTCTGTATTATCCAGTCTCACTCTGTATTATCCAGTCTCACTCTGTATTATCCAGTCTCACTCTGTATTATCCAGTCTCACTCTGTATTATCCAGTCTCACTCTGTATTATCCAGTCTCACTCTGTATTATCCAGTCTCACTCTGTATTATCCAGTCTCACTCTGTATTATCCAGTCTCACTCTGTATTATCCAGTCTCACTCTGTATTATCCAGTCTCACTCTGTATTATCCAGCCTCACTCTGTATTATCCAGTCTCACTCTGTATTATCCAGTCTCACTCTGTATTATCCAGTCTCACTCTGTATTATCCAGTCTCACTCTGTATTATCCAGTCTCACTCTGTATTATCCAGTCTCACTCTGTATTATCCAGCCTCACTCTGTATTATCCAGTCTCACTCTGTATTATCCAGTCTCACTCTGTATTATCCAGTCTCACTCTGTATTATCCAGTCTCACTCTGTATTATCCAGTCTCACTCTGTATTATCCAGTCTCACTCTGTATTATCCAGTCTCACTCTGTATTATCCAGTCTCACTCTGTATTATCCAGTCTCACTCTGTATTATCCAGTCTCACTCTGTATTATCCAGTCTCACTCTGTATTATCCAGTCTCACTCTGTATTATCCAGTCTCACTCTGTATTATCCAGTCTCACTCTGTATTATCCAGTCTCACTCTGTATTATCCAGTCTCACTCTGTATTATCCAGTCTCACTCTGTATTATCCAGTCTCACTCTGTATTATCCAGTCTCACTCTGTATTATCCAGTCTCACTCTGTATTATCCAGTCTCACTCTGTATTATCCAGTCTCACTCTGTATTATCCAGTCTCACTCTGTATTATCCAGTCTCACTCTGTATTATCCAGTCTCACTCTGTATTATCCAGTCTCACTCTGTATTATCCAGTCTCACTCTGTATTATCCAGCCTCACTCTGTATTATCCAGTCTCACTCTGTATTATCCAGTCTCACTCTGTATTATCCAGTCTCACTCTGTATTATCCAGCCTCACTCTGTATTATCCAGCCTCACTCTGTATTATCCAGTCTCACTCTGTATTATCCAGTCTCACTCTGTATTATCCAGTCTCACTCTGTATTATCCAGTCTCACTCTGTATTATCCAGTCTCACTCTGTATTATCCAGTCTCACTCTGTATTATCCAGTCTCACTCTGTATTATCCAGTCTCACTCTGTATTATCCAGTCTCACTCTGTATTATCCAGTCTCACTCTGTATTATCCAGTCTCACTCTGTATTATCCAGTCTCACTCTGTATTATCCAGTCTCACTCTGTATTATCCAGTCTCACTCTGTATTATCCAGTCTCACTCTGTATTATCCAGTCTCACTCTGTATTATCCAGTCTCACTCTGTATTATCCAGCCTCACTCTGTATTATCCAGTCTCACTCTGTATTATCCAGTCTCACTCTGTATTATCCAGTCTCACTCTGTATTATCCAGTCTCACTCTGTATTATCCAGTCTCACTCTGTATTATCCAGTCTCACTCTGTATTATCCAGTCTCACTCTGTATTATCCAGCCTCACTCTGTATTATCCAGTCTCACTCTGTATTATCCAGTCTCACTCTGTATTATCCAGTCTCACTCTGTATTATCCAGCCTCACTCTGTATTATCCAGCCTCACTCTGTATTATCCAGCCTCACTCTGTATTATCCAGTCTCACTCTGTATTATCCAGTCTCACTCTGTATTATCCAGTCTCACTCTGTATTATCCAGTCTCACTCTGTATTATCCAGTCTCACTCTGTATTATCCAGTCTCACTCTGTATTATCCAGCCTCACTCTGTATTATCCAGTCTCACTCTGTATTATCCAGTCTCACTCTGTATTATCCAGTCTCACTCTGTATTATCCAGCCTCACTCTGTATTATCCAGTCTCACTCTGTATTATCCAGGCTCACTCTGTATTATCCAGTCTCACTCTGTATTATCCAGTCTCACTCTGTATTATCCAGTCTCACTCTGTATTATCCAGTCTCACTCTGTATTATCCAGTCTCACTCTGTATTATCCAGTCTCACTCTGTATTATCCAGTCTCACTCTGTATTATCCAGTCTCACTCTGTATTATCCAGTCTCACTCTGTATTATCCAGTCTCACTCTGTATTATCCAGTCTCACTCTGTATTATCCAGTCTCACTCTGTATTATCCAGTCTCACTCTGTATTATCCAGTCTCACTCTGTATTATCCAGTCTCACTCTGTATTATCCAGTCTCACTCTGTATTATCCAGTCTCACTCTGTATTATCCAGTCTCACTCTGTATTATCCAGTCTCACTCTGTATTATCCAGTCTCACTCTGTATTATCCAGCCTCACTCTGTATTATCCAGCCTCACTCTGTATTATCCAGTCTCACTCTGTATTATCCAGTCTCACTCTGTATTATCCAGTCTCACTCTGTATTATCCAGTCTCACTCTGTATTATCCAGCCTCACTCTGTATTATCCAGTCTCACTCTGTATTATCCAGTCTCACTCTGTATTATCCAGTCTCACTCTGTATTATCCAGTCTCACTCTGTATTATCCAGTCTCACTCTGTATTATCCAGCCTCACTCTGTATTATCCAGTCTCACTCTGTATTATCCAGTCTCACTCTGTATTATCCAGTCTCACTCTGTATTATCCAGTCTCACTCTGTATTATCCAGTCTCACTCTGTATTATCCAGTCTCACTCTGTATTATCCAGTCTCACTCTGTATTATCCAGTCTCACTCTGTATTATCCAGTCTCACTCTGTATTATCCAGTCTCACTCTGTATTATCCAGTCTCACTCTGTATTATCCAGTCTCACTCTGTATTATCCAGTCTCACTCTGTATTATCCAGTCTCACTCTGTATTATCCAGTCTCACTCTGTATTATCCAGTCTCACTCTGTATTATCCAGCCTCACTCTGTATTATCCAGTCTCACTCTGTATTATCCAGTCTCACTCTGTATTATCCAGTCTCACTCTGTATTATCCAGCCTCACTCTGTATTATCCAGCCTCACTCTGTATTATCCAGCCTCACTCTGTATTATCCAGTCTCACTCTGTATTATCCAGTCTCACTCTGTATTATCCAGTCCTCACTCTGTATTATCCAGGCCCACTCTGTATTATCCAGCCTCACTCTGTATTATCCAGTCTCACTCTGTATTATTCAGTCTCACTCTGTATTATCCAGTCTCACTCTGTATTATCCAGTCTCACTCTGTATTATCCAGTCTCACTCTGTATTATCCACTCTCACTCTGTATTATCAGTCTCACTCTGTATTATCCAGTCTCACTCTGTATTATCCAGTCTCACTCTGTATTATCAGTCTCACTCTGTATTATCCAGTCTCACTCTGTATTATCCAGCCTCACTCTGTATTATCCAGTCTCACTCTGTATTATCCAGTCTCACTCTGTATTATCCAGTCTCACTCTGTATTATCCAGTCTCACTCTGTATTATCCAGTCTCACTCTGTATTATCCAGTCTCACTCTGTATTATCCAGTCTAACTCTGTATTATCCAGCCTCACTCTGTATTATCCAGTCTCACTCTGTATTATCAAGTCTCAGTCTGTATTATCCAGTCTTACTCTGTATTATCCAACCTCGCTCTGTATTATCCAGCCTCGCTCTGTATTATCCAGCCTCACTCTGTATTATCCAGTCTCACTCTGTATTATCCAGTCTCACTCTGTATTATCCAGTCTCACTCTGTATTATCCAGTCTCACTCTGTATTATCCAGTCTCACTCTGTATTATCCAGTCTCACTCTGTATTATGCAGCCTCACTCTGTATTATCCAGTCCCACTCTGTATTATCCAGTCTCACTCTGTATTATCCAGTCTCACTCTGTATTATCCAGCCTCACTCTGTATTATCCAGTCTCACTCTGTATTATCCAGCCTCACTCTGTATTATCCAGTCTCACTCTGTATTATCCAGTCTCACTCTGTATTATCCAGTCTCACTCTGTATTATCCAGCCTCACTCTGTATTATCCAGTCTCACTCTGTATTATCCAGTCTCACTCTGTATTATCCAGTCTCACTCTGTATTATCCAGTCTCACTCTGTATTATCCAGTCTCACTCTGTATTATCCAGTCTCACTCTGTATTATCCAGTCTCACTCTGTATTATCCAGTCTCACTCTGTATTATCCAGTCTCACTCTGTATTATCCAGTCTCACTCTGTATTATCCAGTCTCACTCTGTATTATCCAGTCTCACTCTGTATTATCCAGCCTCACTCTGTATTATCCAGTCTCACTCTGTATTATCCAGTCTCACTCTGTATTATCCAGTCTCACTCTGTATTATCCAGTCTCACTCTGTATTATCCAGCCTCACTCTGTATTATCCAGTCTCACTCTGTATTATCCAGTCTCACTCTGTATTATCCAGTCTCACTCTGTATTATCCAGTCTCACTCTGTATTATCCAGCCTCACTCTGTATTATCCAGTCTCACTCTGTATTATCCAGCTCACTCTGTATTATCCAGTCTCACTCTGTATTATCCAGTCTCACTCTGTATTATCCAGTCTCACTCTGTATTATCCAGTCTCACTCTGTATTATCCAGCCTCACTCTGTATTATCCAGTCTCACTCTGTATTATCCAGTCTCACTCTGTATTATCCAGTCTCACTCTGTATTATCCAGTCTCACTCTGTATTATCCAGTCTCACTCTGTATTATCCAGTCTCACTCTGTATTATCCAGTCTCACTCTGTATTATCCAGTCTCACTCTGTATTATCCAGTCTCACTCTGTATTATCCAGTCTCACTCTGTATTATCCAGCCTCACTCTGTATTATCCAGTCTCACTCTGTATTATCCAGTCTCACTCTGTATTATCCAGTCTCACTCTGTATTATCCAGCCTCACTCTGTATTATCCAGTCTCACTCTGTATTATCCAGTCTCACTCTGTATTATCCAGTCTCACTCTGTATTATCCAGTCTCACTCTGTATTATCAAGGCCTCACTCTGTATTATCCAGTCTCACTCTGTATTATCCAGCCTCACTCTGTATTATCCAGTCTCACTCTGTATTATCCAGCCTCACTCTGTATTATCCAGTCTCACTCTGTATTATCCAGTCTCACTCTGTATTATCCAGCCTCACTCTGTATTATCCAGTCTCACTCTGTATTATCAGTCTCACTCTGTATTATCCAGTCTCACTCTGTATTATCCAGTCTCACTCTGTATTATCCAGTCTCACTCTGTATTATCCAGACTCACTCTGTATTATCCAGCCTCACTGTGTATTATCCAGTCTCACTCTGTATTATCCAGTCTCACTCTGTATTATCCAGTCTCACTCTGTATTATCCAGTCTCACTCTGTATTATCCAGTCTCACTCTGTATTATCCAGTCTCACTCTGTATTATCCAGTCTCACTCTGTATTATCCAGCCTCACTCTGTATTATCCAGTCTCACTCTGTATTATCCAGTCTCACTCTGTATTATCCAGTCTCACTCTGTATTATCCAGCCTCACTCTGTATTATCCAGCCTCACTCTGTATTATCCAGCCTCACTCTGTATTATCCAGTCTCACTCTGTATTATCCAGTCTCACTCTGTATTATCCAGCCTCACTCTGTATTATCCAGTCTCACTCTGTATTATCCAGTCTCACTCTGTATTATCCAGTCTCACTCTGTATTATGCAGTCTCACTCTGTATTATCCAGTCCTCACTCTGTATTATCCAGTCTCACTCTGTATTATTCAGTCTCACCCTGTATTATCCAGTCTCACTCTGTATTATCCAGTCTCACTCTGTATTATTCAGTCTCACTCTGTATTATCCAGTCTCACTCTGTATTATCCAGCCTCACTCTGTATTATCCAGTCTCACTCTGTATTATCCAGTCTCACTCTGTATTATCCAGTCTCATTCTGTATTATCCAGTCTCACTCTGTATTATCCAGTCTCACTCTGTATTATCCAATCTCACTCTGTATTATCCAGTCTAACTCTGTATTATCCAGCCTCACTCTGTATTATCCAGTCTCACTCTGTATTATCAAGTCTCAGTCTGTATTATCCAGTCTTACTCTGTATTATCCAACCTCGCTCTGTATTATCCAGCCTCGCTCTGTATTATCCAGCCTCACTCTGTATTATCCAGTCTAACTCTGTATTATCCAGTCTCACTCTGTATTATCCAGGCCCACTCTGTATTATCCAGTCTCACTCTGTATTATCCAGTCTCACTCTGTATTATCCAGTCTCACTCTGTATTATGCAGCCTCACTCTGTATTATCCAGTCCCACTCTGTATTATCCAGTCTCACTCTGTATTATCCAGTCTCACTCTGTATTATCCAGCCTCACTCTGTATTATCCAGTCTCACTCTGTATTATCCAGGCCTCACTCTGTATTATCCAGTCTCACTCTGTATTATCCAGTCTCACTCTGTATTATCCAGTCTCACTCTGTATTATGCAGCCTCACTCTGTATTATCCAGTCTCACTCTGTATTATCCAGTCTCACTCTGTATTATCCAGTCTCACTCTGTATTATCCAGTCTCACTCTGTATTATCCAGTCTCACTCTGTATTATCCAGTCTCACTCTGTATTATCCAGTCTCACTCTGTATTATCCAGTCTCACTCTGTATTATCCAGTCTCACTCTGTATTATCCAGTCTCACTCTGTATTATCCAGTCTCACTCTGTATTATCCAGTCTCACTCTGTATTATCCAGCCTCACTCTGTATTATCCAGTCTCACTCTGTATTATCCAGTCTCACTCTGTATTATCCAGTCTCACTCTGTATTATCCAGTCTCACTCTGTATTATCCAGCCTCACTCTGTATTATCCAGTCTCACTCTGTATTATCCAGTCTCACTCTGTATTATCCAGCCTCACTCTGTATTATCCAGTCTCACTCTGTATTATCCAGCCTCACTCTGTATTATCCAGTCTCACTCTGTATTATCCACTCACACTCTGTATTATCCAGTCTCACTCTGTATTATCCAGTCTCACTCTGTGTTATCCAGTCTCACTCTGTATTATCCAGTCTCACTCTGTATTATCCAATCTCACTCTGTATTATCCAGTCTAACTCTGTATTATCCAGCCTCACTCTGTATTATCCGGTCTCACTCTGTATTATCCAGTCTCAGTCTGTATTATCCAGTCTTACTCTGTATTATCCAGCCTCACACTGTATTATCCAGCCTCACTCTGTATTATCCAGCCTCACCTCTGTATTATC
Organism: Squalus acanthias; assembly: GCA_030390025.1. Taxonomy (NCBI): domain Eukaryota; kingdom Metazoa; phylum Chordata; class Chondrichthyes; order Squaliformes; family Squalidae; genus Squalus; species Squalus acanthias. The sequence continues at coordinate 16,092 of JASTWF010001873.1, read as the reverse complement.
CAGTCTAACTCTGTATTATCCAGTCTCACTCTGTATTATCCAGGCCCACTCTGTATTATCCAGTCTCACTCTGTATTATCCAGCCTCACTCTGTATTATCCAATCTCACTCTGTATTATTCAGCCTCAATCTGTATTATCCAGTCTCACTCTGTAATATCCAGTCTCACTCTGTATTATCCAGCCTCACTCTGTATTATCCACTCTCACTCTGTATTATTCAGTCTCACCCTGTATTATCCAGTCTCACTCTGTATTATCCAGTCTCACTCTGTATTATTCAGTCTCACTCTGTATTATCCAGTCTCACTCTGTATTATCCAGCCTCACTCTGTATTATCCAGTCTCACTCTGTATTATCCAGTCTCACTCTGTAATATCCAGTCTCATTCTGTATTACCCAGTCTCACTCTGTATTATCCAGTCTCACTCTGTATTATCCAATCTCACTCTGTATTATCCAGTCTAACTCTGTATTATCCAGCCTCACTCTGTATTATCCAGTCTCACTCTGTATTATCCAGTCTCATTCTGTATTATCCAGTCTTACTCTGTATTATCCAACCTCGCTCTGTATTATCCAGCCTCGCTCTGTATTATCCAGCCTCACTCTGTATTATCCAGTCTCACTCTGTATTATCCAGTCTCACTCTGTATTATCCAGGCCCACACTGTATTATCCAGTCTCACTCTGTATTATCCAGTCTCACTCTGTATTATCCAGTCTCACTCTGTATTATGCAGCCTCACTCTGTATTATCCAGTCCCACTCTGTATTATCCAGTCTCACTCTGTATTATCCAGTCTCACTCTGTATTATCCAGCCTCACTCTGTATTATCCAGTCTCACTCTGTATTATCCAGGCCCACTCTGTATTATCCAGTCTCACTCTGTATTATCCAGTCTCACTCTGTATTATCCAGTCTCTCTCTGTATTATGCAGCCTCACTCTGTATTATCCAGTCCCTCTCTGTATTATCCAGGCCCACTCTGTATTATCCAGCCTCACTCTGTATTTTCCAGTCTCACTCTATATTATCCAGTCTCACTCTGTAATATCCAGTCTCACTCTATATTATCCAGCCTCACTCTGTATTATCCAGTCTCACTCTGTATTATCAAGTCTCAGTCTGTATTATCCAGTCTTACTCTGTATTATCCAGCCTCACCTCTGTATTATCCAGTCTAACTCTGTATTATCCAGTCTCACTCTGTATTATCCAGGCCCACTCTGTATTATCCAGTCTCACTCTGTATTATCCAGCCTCACTCTGTATTATCCAGTCTCACTCTGTATTATTCAGCCTCACTCTGTATTATCCAGTCTCACTCTGTATTATCCAGTCTCACTCTGTATTATCCAGCCTCACTCTGTATTATCCAGTCTCACTCTGTATTATCCAGTCTCACTCTGTATTATCCAGTCTCACTCTGTATTATCCAGTCTCACTCTGTATTATCCAGTCTCACTCTGTATTATCCAGTCTCACTCTGTATTATCCAGCCTCACTCTGTATTATCCAGTCTCACTCTGTATTATCCAGTCTCACTCTGTATTATCCAGTCTCATTCTGTATTATCCAGTCTCACTCTGTATTATCCAGTCTCACTCTGTATTATCCAATCTCACTCTGTATTATCCAGTCTAACTCTGTATTATCCAGCCTCACTCTGTATTATCCAGTCTCACTCTGTATTATCCAGTCTCAGTCTGTATTATCCAGTCTTACTCTGTATTATCCAGCCTCACTCTGTATTATCCAGCCTCACTCTGTATTATCCAGCCTCACTCTGTATTATCCAGTCTCACTCTGTATTATCCAGTCTCACTCTGTATTATCCAGGCCCACTCTGTATTATCCAGTCTCACTCTGTATTATCCAGTCTCACTCTGTATTATCCAGTCTCACTCTGTATTATCCAGCCTCACTCTGTATTATCCAGTCTCACTCTGTATTATCCAGTCTCACTCTGTATTATTCAGTCTCACTCTGTATTATCCAGTCTCACTCTGTATTATCCAGTCTCACTCTGTATTATCCAGTCTCACTCTGTATTATCCAGTCTCACTCTGTATTATCCAGTCTCACTCTGTATTATCCAGTCTCACTCTGTATTATCCAGTCTCACTCTGTATTATCCAGTCTCACTCTGTATTATCCAGTCTCACTCTGTATTATCCAGTCTCACTCTGTATTATCCAGTCTCACTCTGTATTATCCAGTCTCACTCTGTATTATCCAGCCTCACTCTGTATTATCCAGTCTCACTCTGTATTATCCAGTCTCACTCTGTATTATCCAGTCTCACTCTGTATTATCCAGCCTCACTCTGTATTATCCAGCCTCACTCTGTATTATCCAGCCTCACTCTGTATTATCCAGTCTCACTCTGTATTATCCAGTCTCACTCTGTATTATCCAGTCTCACTCTGTATTATCCAGTCTCACTCTGTATTATCCAGTCTCACTCTGTATTATCCAGTCTCACTCTGTATTATCCAGCCTCACTCTGTATTATCCAGTCTCACTCTGTATTATCCAGTCTCACTCTGTATTATCCAGTCTCACTCTGTATTATCCAGCCTCACTCTGTATTATCCAGTCTCACTCTGTATTATCCAGTCTCACTCTGTATTATCCAGTCTCACTCTGTATTATCCAGTCTCACTCTGTATTATCCAGTCTCACTCTGTATTATCCAGCCTCACTCTGTATTATCCAGTCTCACTCTGTATTATCCAGTCTCACTCTGTATTATCCAGTCTCACTCTGTATTATCCAGTCTCACTCTGTATTATCCAGTCTCACTCTGTATTATCCAGTCTCACTCTGTATTATCCAGTCTCACTCTGTATTATCCAGTCTCACTCTGTATTATCCAGTCTCACTCTGTATTATCCAGTCTCACTCTGTATTATCCAGTCTCACTCTGTATTATCCAGTCTCACTCTGTATTATCCAGCCTCACTCTGTATTATCCAGTCTCACTCTGTATTATCCAGTCTCACTCTGTATTATCCAGTCTCACTCTGTATTATCCAGTCTCACTCTGTATTATCCAGCCTCACTCTGTATTATCCAGTCTCACTCTGTATTATCCAGTCTCACTCTGTATTATCCAGTCTCACTCTGTATTATCCAGTCTCACTCTGTATTATCCAGCCTCACTCTGTATTATCCAGTCTCACTCTGTATTATCCAGTCTCACTCTGTATTATCCAGTCTCACTCTGTATTATCCAGTCTCACTCTGTATTATCCAGTCTCACTCTGTATTATCCAGTCTCACTCTGTATTATCCAGTCTCACTCTGTATTATCCAGTCTCACTCTGTATTATCCAGTCTCACTCTGTATTATCCAGCCTCACTCTGTATTATCCAGTCTCACTCTGTATTATCCAGTCTCACTCTGTATTATCCAGTCTCACTCTGTATTATCCAGCCTCACTCTGTATTATCCAGCCTCACTCTGTATTATCCAGCCTCACTCTGTATTATCCAGTCTCACTCTGTATTATCCAGTCTCACTCTGTATTATCCAGGCTCACTCTGTATTATCCAGTCTCACTCTGTATTATCCAGCCTCACTCTGTATTATCCAGTCTCACTCTGTATTATCAGCCTCACTCTGTATTATCCAGTCTCACTCTGTATTATCCAGTCTCACTCTGTATTATCCAGCCTCACTCTGTATTATCCAGTCTCACTCTGTATTATCAGTCTCACTCTGTATTATCCAGTCTCACTCTGTATTATCCAGTCTCACTCTGTATTATCAGTCTCACTCTGTATTATCCAGTCTCACTCTGTATTATCCAGCCTCACTCTGTATTATCCAGTCTCACTCTGTATTATCCAGTCTCACTCTGTATTATCCAGTCTCACTCTGTATTATCCAGTCTCACTCTGTATTATCCAGTCTCACTCTGTATTATCCAATCTCACTCTGTATTATCCAGTCTAACTCTGTATTATCCAGCCTCACTCTGTATTATCCAGTCTCACTCTGTATTATCCAGTCTCACTCTGTATTATCCAGTCTCACTCTGTATTATCCAACCTCACTCTGTATTATCCAGCCTCACTCTGTATTATCCAGCCTCACTCTGTATTATCCAGTCTCACTCTGTATTATCCAGTCTCACTCTGTATTATCCAGGCCCACTCTGTATTATCCAGTCTCACTCTGTATTATCCAGTCTCACTCTGTATTATCCAGTCTCACTCTGTATTATCAGCCTCACTCTGTATTATCCAGTCTCACTCTGTATTATCCAGTCTCACTCTGTATTATCCAGTCTCACTCTGTATTATCCAGCCTCACTCTGTATTATCCAGTCTCACTCTGTATTATCCAGTCTCACTCTGTATTATCCAGTCTCACTCTGTATTATCCAGTCTCACTCTGTATTATCCAGTCTCACTCTGTATTATCCAGCCTCACTCTGTATTATCCAGTCTCACTCTGTATTATCCAGGCTCACTCTGTATTATCCAGCCTCACTCTGTATTATCCAGTCTCACTCTGTATTATCCAGACTCACTCTGTATTATCCAGTCTCACTCTGTATTATCCAGCCTCACTCTGTATTATCCAGTCTCACTCTGTATTATCCAGTCTCACTCTGTATTATCCAGTCTCACTCTGTATTATCCAGTCTCACTCTGTATTATCCAGCCTCACTCTGTATTATCCAGCCTCACTCTGTATTATCCAGTCTAACTCTGTATTATCCAGTCTCACTCTGTATTATCCAGGCCTCACTCTGTATTATCCAGTCTCACTCTGTATTATCCAGTCTCACTCTGTATTATCCAGTCTCACTCTGTATTATCCAGCCTCACTCTGTATTATCCAGTCTCACTCTGTATTATCCAGTCTCACTCTGTATTATCCAGCCTCACTCTGTATTATCCAGTCTCACTCTGTATTATCCAGTCTCACTCTGTATTATCCAGTCTCACTCTGTATTATCCAGCCTCACTCTGTATTATCCAGTCTCACTCTGTATTATCCAGTCTCACTCTGTATTATCCAGTCTCACTCTGTATTATCCAGTCTCACTCTGTATTATCCAGTCTCACTCTGTATTATCCAGTCTCACTCTGTATTATCCAGTCTCACTCTGTATTATCCAGTCTCACTCTGTATTATCCAGTCTCACTCTGTATTATCCAGTCTCACTCTGTATTATCCAGCCTCACTCTGTATTATCCAGTCTCACTCTGTATTATCCAGTCTCACTCTGTATTATCCAGTCTCACTCTGTATTATCCAGCCTCACTCTGTATTATCCAGCCTCACTCTGTATTATCCAGCCTCACTCTGTATTATCCAGTCTCACTCTGTATTATCCAGTCTCACTCTGTATTATCCAGTCTCACTCTGTATTATCCAGTCTCACTCTGTATTATCCAGTCTCACTCTGTATTATCCAGTCTCACTCTGTATTATCCAGCCTCACTCTGTATTATCCAGTCCTCTCTGTATTATCCAGGCCTCACTCTGTATTATCCAGCCTCACTCTGTATTATCCAGTCTCACTCTGTATTATCAGTCTCACTCTGTATTATCCAGTCTCACTCTGAATTATCCAGTCTCACTCTGTATTATCCAGTCTCACTCTGTATTATCCAGTCTCACTCTGTATTATCCAGTCTCACTCTGTATTATCCAGTCTCACTCTGTATTATCCAGTCTCACTCTGTATTATCAGTCTCACTCTGTATTATCCAGTCTCACTCTGTATTATCCAGCCTCACTCTGTATTATCCAGTCTCACTCTGTATTATCCAGTCTCACTCTGTATTATCCAGTCTCACTCTGTATTATCCAGTCTCACTCTGTATTATCCAGTCTCACTCTGTATTATCCAGTCTCACTCTGTATTATCCAGTCTCACTCTGTATTATCCAGCCTCACTCTGTATTATCCAGTCTCACTCTGTATTATCCAGTCTCACTCTGTATTATCCAGTCTCACTCTGTATTATCCAGTCTCACTCTGTATTATCCAGCCTCACTCTGTATTATCCAGCCTCACTCTGTATTATCCAGTCTAACTCTGTATTATCCAGTCTCACTCTGTATTATCCAGGCCCACTCTGTATTATCCAGTCTCACTCTGTATTATCCAGTCTCACTCTGTATTATCCAGTCTCACTCTGTATTATGCAGCCTCACTCTGTATTATCCAGTCCCACTCTGTATTATCCAGTCTCACTCTGTATTATCCAGTCTCACTCTGTATTATCCAGCCTCACTCTGTATTATCCAGTCTCACTCTGTATTATCCAGGCCCACTCTGTATTATCCAGTCTCACTCTGTATTATCCAGTCTCACTCTGTATTATCCAGTCTCACTCTGTATTATGCAGCCTCACTCTGTATTATCCAGTCCCTCTCTGTATTATCCAGGCCCACTCTGTATTATCCAGCCTCACTCTGTATTATCCAGTCTCACTCTGTATTATTCAGTCTCACTCTGTATTATCCAGTCTCACTCTGTATTATCCAGTCTCACTCTGTATTATCCAGTCTCACTCTGTAATATCCAGTCTCACTCTGTATTATCCAGTCTCACTCTGTATTATCCAGTCTCACTCTGTATTATCCAGTCTCACTCTGTATTATCCAGTCTCACTCTGTATTATCCAGTCTCACTCTGTATTATCCAGTCTCACTCTGTATTATCCAGCCTCACTCTGTATTATCCAGTCTCACTCTGTATTATCCAGCTCACACTCTGTATTATCCAGTCTCACTCTGTATTATCCAGTCTCACTCTGTGTTATCCAGTCTCACTCCTGTATTATCCAGTCTCACTCTGTATTATCCAGCCTCACTCTGTATTATCCAGCTCTCACTCTGTATTATCCAGTCTCACTCTGTATTATCCAGTCTCACTCTGTATTATCCAGTCTCACTCTGTGTTATCCAGTCTCACTCTGTATTATCCAGTCTCACTCTGTATTATCCAGTCTCACTCTGTATTATCCAGTCTCACTCTGTATTATCCAGTCTCACTCTGTATTATCCAGTCTCACTCTGTATTATCCAGCCTCACTCTGTATTATCCAGTCTCACTCTGTATTATCCAGTCTCACTCTGTATTATCCAGTCTCACTCTGTATTATCCAGCCTCACTCTGTATTATCCAGCCTCACTCTGTATTATCCAGCCTCACTCTGTATTATCCAGTCTCACTCTGTATTATCCAGTCTCACTCTGTATTATCCAGTCTCACTCTGTATTATCCAGTCTCACTCTGTATTATCCAGCCTCACTCTGTATTATCCAGTCTCACTCTGTATTATCAGCCTCACTCTGTATTATCCAGTCTCACTCTGTATTATCCAGTCTCACTCTGTATTATCCAGCCTCACTCTGTATTATCCAGCCTCACTCTGTATTATCCAGTCTCACTCTGTATTATCCAGTCTCACTCTGTATTATCCAGTCTCACTCTGTATTATCCAGTCTCACTCTGTATTATCCAGTCTCACTCTGTATTATCCAGTCTCACTCTGTATTATCCACTCTCACTCTGTATTATCCAGTCTCACTCTGTATTATCCAGTCTCACTCTGTATTATCCAGTCTCACTCTGTATTATTCAGTCTCACTCTGTATTATCCAGTCTCACTCTGTATTATCCAGCCTCACTCTGTATTATCCAGTCTCACTCTGTATTATCCAGTCTCACTCTGTATTATCCAGTCTCACTCTGTATTATCCAGTCTCACTCTGTATTATCCAGTCTCACTCTGTATTATCCAATCTCACTCTGTATTATCCAGTCTAACTCTGTATTATCCAGCCTCACTCTGTATTATCCAGTCTCACTCTGTATTATCCAGTCTCAGTCTGTATTATCCAGTCTTACTCTGTATTATCCAACCTCGCTCTGTATTATCCAGCCTCGCTCTGTATTATCCAGCCTCACTCTGTATTATCCAGTCTCACTCTGTATTATCCAGTCTCACGCTGTATTATCCAGGCCCACACTGTATTATCCAGTCTCACTCTGTATTATCCAGTCTCACTCTGTATTATCCAGTCTCACTCTGTATTATGCAGCCTCACTCTGTATTATCCAGTCCCACTCTGTATTATCCAGTCTCACTCTGTATTATCCAGTCTCACTCTGTATTATCCAGCCTCACTCTGTATTATCCAGTCTCACTCTGTATTATCCAGGCCCACTCTGTATTATCCAGTCTCACTCTGTATTATCCAGTCTCACTCTGTATTATCCAGTCTCTCTCTGTATTATGCAGCCTCACTCTGTATTATCCAGTCACACTCTGTATTATCCAGGCCCACTCTGTATTATCCAGCCTCACTCTGTATTTTCCAGTCTCACTCTATATTATCCAGTCTCACTCTGTAATATCCAGTCTCACTCTGTATTATCCAGTCTCACTCTGTATTATCCAGTCTCACTCTGTATTATCCAGTCTCACTCTGTATTATCCAGTCTCACTCTGTATTATCCAGTCTCACTCTGTATTATCCAGTCTCACTCTGTATTATCCAGCCTCACTCTGTATTATCCAGTCTCACTCTGTATTATCCAGTCTCACTCTGTATTATCCAGTCTCACTCTGTATTATCCAGCCTCACTCTGTATTATCCAGTCTCACTCTGTATTATCCACTCACACTCTGTATTATCCAGTCTCACTCTGTATTATCCAGTCTCACTCTGTGTTATCCGGTCTCACTCCGTGTTATCCAGTCTCACTCTGTATTATCCAGCCTCACTCTGTATTATCCACTCACACTCTGTATTATCCAGTCTCACTCTGTATTATCCAGTCTCACTCTGTGTTATCCACTCACACTCTGTGTTATCCGGTCTCACTCCGTGTTATCCAGCTCACTCTGTGTTATCCAGTCTCACTCTGTATTATCCAGTCTCACTCTGTATTATCCAATCTCACTCTGTATTATCCAGTCTAACTCTGTATTATCCAGTCTCACTCTGTATTATCCAGTCTCACTCTGTATTATCCAGTCTCAGTCTGTATTATCCAGTCTTACTCTGTATTATCCAACCTCGCTCTGTATTATCCAGCCTCGCTCTGTATTATCCAGCCTCACTCTGTATTATCCAGTCTCACTCTGTATTATCCAGTCCCTCTCTGTATTATCCAGGCCCACTCTGTATTATCCAGCCTCACTCTGTATTATCCAGTCTCACTCTATATTATCCAGTCTCACTCTGTAATATCCAGTCTCACTCTGTATTATCCAGTCTCACTCTGTATTATCCAGTCTCACTCTGTATTATCCAGTCTCACTGTGTATTATCCAGTCTCACTCTTATTATCCAGTCTCACTCTTTATTATCCAGTCTCACTCTGTATTATCCAGCCTCACTCTGTATTATCCAGTCTCACTCTGTATTATCCACTCACACTCTGTATTATCCAGTCTCACTCTGTATTATCCAGCCTCACTCTGTATTATCCTGTCTCACTCTGTATTATCCACTCACACTCTGTATTATCCAGTCTCACTCTGTATTATCCAGTCTCACTCTGTGTTATCCGGTCTCACTCCGTGTTATCCAGTCTCACTCTGTATTATCCAGCCTCACTCTGTATTATCCACTCACACTCTGTATTATCCAGTCTCACTCTGTATTATCCAGTCTCACTCTGTATTATCCACTCACACTCTGTGTTATCCGGTCTCACTCCGTGTTATCCAGTCTCACTCTGTGTTATCCAGTCTCACTCTGTATTATCCAGTCTCACTCTGTATTATCCAATCTCACTCTGTATTATCCAGTCTAACTCTGTATTATCCAGCCTCACTCTGTATTATCCGGTCTCACTCTGTATTATCCAGTCTTAGTCTGTATTATCCAGTCTTACTCTGTATTATCCAGCCTCACTCTGTATTATCCAGCCTCACTCTGTATTATCCAGCCTCACCTCTGTATTATCCAGTCTAACTCTGTATTATCCAGTCTCACTCTGTATTATCCAGGCCCACTCTGTATTATCCAGTCTCACTCTGTATTATCCAGCCTCACTCTGTATTATCCAATCTCACTCTGTATTATTCAGCCTCAATCTGTATTATCCAGTCTCACTCTGTAATATCCAGTCTCACTCTGTATTATCCAGCCTCACTCTGTATTATCCACTCTCACTCTGTATTATTCAGTCTCACCCTGTATTATCCAGTCTCACTCTGTATTATCCAGTCTCACTCTGTATTATTCAGTCTCACTCTGTATTATCCAGTCTCACTCTGTATTATCCAGCCTCACTCTGTATTATCCAGTCTCACTCTGTATTATCCAGCCTCACTCTGTAATATCCAGTCTCATTCTGTATTATCCAGTCTCACTCTGTATTATCCAGTCTCACTCTGTATTATCCAATCTCACTCTGTATTATCCAGTCTAACTCTGTATTATCCAGCCTCACTCTGTATTATCCAGTCTCACTCTGTATTATCCAGTCTCAGTCTGTATTATCCAGTCTTACTCTGTATTATCCAACCTCGCTCTGTATTATCCAGCCTCGCTCTGTATTATCCAGCCTCACTCTGTATTATCCAGTCTAACTCTGTATTATCCAGTCTCACGCTGTATTATCCAGGCCCACTCTGCATTATCCAGTCTCACTCTGTATTATCCAGTCTCACTCTTTATTATCCAGTCTCACTCTGTATTATGCAGCCTCACTCTGTATTATCCAGTCCCACTCTGTATTATCCAGTCTCACTCTGTATTATCCAGTCTCACTCTGTATTATCCAGCCTCACTCTGTATTATCCAGTCTCACTCTGTATTATCCAGGCCCACTCTGTATTATCCAGTCTCACTCTGTATTATCCAGTCTCACTCTGTATTATCCAGTCTCTCTCTGTATTATGCAGCCTCACTCTGTATTATCCAGTCCCTCTCTGTATTATCCAGGCCCACTCTGTATTATCCAGCCTCACTCTGTATTATCCAGTCTCACTCTGTATTATCCAGTCTCACTCTGTAATATCCAGTCTCACTCTGTATTATCCAGTCTCACTCTGTATTATCCAGTCTCACTCTGTATTATCCAGTCTCACTGTGTATTATCCAGTCTCACTCTTATTATCCAGTCTCACTCTTTATTATCCAGTCTCACTCTGTATTATCCAGCCTCACTCTGTATTATCCAGTCTCACTCTGTATTATCCACTCACACTCTGTATTATCCAGTCTCACTCTGTATTATCCAGGCTCACTCTGTGTTATCCGGTCTCACTCCGTGTTATCCAGTCTCACCCTGTATTATCCAGCCTCACTCTGTATTATCCACTCAGACTCTGTATTATCCAGTCTCACTCTGTATTATCCAGTCTCACTCTGTATTATCCACTCACACTCTGTGTTATCTGGTCTCACTCCGTGTTATCCAGTCTCAGTCTGTGTTATCCAGTCTCACTCTGTATTATCCAGTCTCACTCTGTATTATGCAGCCTCACTCTGTATTATCAAGTCCCACTCTGTATTATCCAGTCTCACTCTGTATTATCCAGTCTCACTCTGTATTATCCAGTCTCACTCTGTATTATCCAGTCTCACTCTGTATTATCCAGTCTCACTCTGTATTATGCAGCCTCACCTCTGTATTATCCAGTCTAACTCTGTATTATCCAGTCTCACTCTGTATTATCCAGGCCCACTCTGTATTATCCAGTCTCACTCTGTATTATCCAGCCTCACTCTGTATTATCCAATCTCACTCTGTATTATTCAGCCTCAATCTGTATTATCCAGTCTCACTCTGTAATATCCAGTCTCACTCTGTATTATCCAGCCTCACTCTGTATTATCCACTCTCACTCTGTATTATTCAGTCTCACCCTGTATTATCCAGTCTCACTCTGTATTATCCAGTCTCACTCTGTATTATTCAGTCTCACTCTGTATTAGCCAGTCTCACTCTGTATTATCCAGCCTCACTCTGTATTATCCAGTCTCACTCTGTATTATCCAGTCTCACTCTGTAATATCCAGTCTCATTCTGTATTATCCAGTCTCACTCTGTAATATCCAGTCTCATTCTGTATTATCCAGTCTCACTCTGTATTATCCAATCTCACTCTGTATTATCCAGTCTAACTCTGTATTATCCAGCCTCACTCTGTATTATCCAGTCTCACTCTGTATTATCCAGTCTCAGTCTGTATTATCCAGTCTTACTCTGTATTATCCAACCTCGCTCTGTATTATCCAGCCTCACTCTGTATTATCCAGTCTAACTCTGTATTATCCAGTCTCACTCTGTATTATCCAGGCCCACTCTGTATTATCCAGTCTCACTCTGTATTATCCAGTCTCACTCTGTATTATCCAGTCTCACTCTGTATTAGCCAGTCTCACTCTGTATTATCCAGTCCCACTCTGTATTATCCAGTCTCACTCTGTATTATCCAGTCTCACTCTGTATTATCCAGCCTCACTCAGTATTATCCAGTCTCACTCTGTATTATCCAGTCTCACTCTGTATTATCCAGTCTCACTGTGTATTATCCAGTCTCACTCTTATTATCCAGTCTCACTCTTTATTATCCAGTCTCACTCTGTATTATCCAGCCTCACTCTGTATTATCCAGTCTCACTCTGTATTATCCACTCACACTCTGTATTATCCAGTCTCACTCTGTATTATCCAGGCTCACTCTGTGTTATCCGGTCTCACTCCGTGTTATCCAGTCTCACCCTGTATTATCCAGCCTCACTCTGTATTATCCACTCAGACTCTGTATTATCCAGTCTCACTCTGTATTATCCAGTCTCACTCTGTATTATCCACTCACACTCTGTGTTATCCGGTCTCACTCCGTGTTATCCAGTCTCACTCTGTGTTATCCAGTCTCACTCTGTATTATCCAGTCTCACTCTGTATTATCCAATCTCACTCTGTATTATCCAGTCTAACTCTGTATTATCCAGCCTCACTCTGTATTATCCAGTCTCACACTGTATTATCCAGTCTCAGTCTGTATTATCCAGTCTTACTCTGTATTATCCAGCCTCACTCTGTATTATCCAGCCTCACTCTGTATTATTCAGTCTCACTCTGTATTATTCAGTCTCACTCTGTATTATCCAGTCTCACTCTGTATTATCCAGTCTCACTCTGTATTATCCAGTCTCACTCTGTAATATCCAGTCTCACTCTGTATTATCCAGTCTCACTCTGTATTATCCAGTCTCACTCTGTATTATCCAGTCTCACTGTGTATTATCCAGTCTCACTCTTATTATCCAGTCTCACTCTTTATTATCCAGTCTCACTCTGTATTATCCAGCCTCACTCTGTATTATCCAGTCTCACTCTGTATTATCCACTCACACTCTGTATTATCCAGTCTCACTCTGTATTATCCAGTCTCACTCTGTGTTATCCGGTCTCACTCCGTGTTATCCAGTCTCACTCTGTATTATCCAGCCTCACTCTGTATTATCCACTCACACTCTGTATTATCCAGTCTCACTCTGTATTATCCAGTCTCACTCTGTATTATCCACTCACACTCTGTATTATCCAGTCTCACTCTGTATTATCCAGCCTCACTCTGTATTATCCAATCTCACTCTGTATTATTCAGCCTCACTCTGTATTATCCAGTCTCACTCTGTAATATCCAGTCTCACTCTGTATTATCCAGCCTCACTCTGTATTATCCACTCTCACTCTGTATTATTCAGTCTCACCCTGTATTATCCAGTCTCACTCTGTATTATCCAGTCTCACTCTGTATTATTCAGTCTCACTCTGTATTATCCAGTCTCACTCTGTATTATCCAGCCTCACTCTGTATTATCCAGTCTCACTCTGTATTATCCAGTCTCACTCTGTATTATCCAGTCTCATTCTGTATTATCCAGTCTCACTCTGTATTATCCAGTCTCACTCTGTATTATCCAATCTCACTCTGTATTATCCAGTCTAACTCTGTATTATCCAGCCTCACTCTGTATTATCCAGTCTCACTCTGTATTATCCAGTCTCACTCTGTATTATCCAGTCTTACTCTGTATTATCCAACCTCGCTCTGTATTATCCAGCCTCGCTCTGTATTATCCAGCCTCACTCTGTATTATCCAGTCTAACTCTGTATTATCCAGTCTCACTCTGTATTATCCAGGCCCACTCTGTATTATCCAGTCTCACTCTGTATTAGCCAGTCTCACTCTGTATTATCCAGTCTCACTCTGTATTATGCAGCCTCACTCTGTATTATCCAGTCCCACTCTGTATTATCCAGTCTCACTCTGTATTATCCAGTCTCACTCTGTATTATCCAGCCTCACTCTGTATTATCCAGTCTCACTCTGTATTATCCAGGCCCACTCTGTATTATCCAGTCTCACTCTGTATGATCCAGTCTCACTCTGTATTATCCAGTCTCACTCTGTATTATGCCGCCTCACTCTGTATTATCCAGTCCCTCTCTGTATTATCCAGGCCCACTCTGTATTATCCAGCCTCACTCTGTATTATCCAGTCTCACTCTGTATTATTCAGTCTCACTCTGTATTATCCAGTCTCACTCTGTATTATCCAGTCTCACTCTGTAATATACAGTCTCACTCTGTATTATCCAGTCTCACTCTGTATTATCCAGTCTCACTCTGTATTATCCAGTCTCACTGCGTATTATCCAGTCTCACTCTTATTATCCAATCTCAGTCTTTATTATCCAGTCTCACTCTGTATTATCCAGCCTCACTCTGTATTATCCAGTCTCACTCTGTATTATCCACTCACACTCTGTATTATCCAGTCTCACTCTGTATTATCCAGTCTCACTCGGTGTTATCCGGTCTCACTCCGTGTTATCCAGTCTCACTCTGTATTATCCAGCCTCACTCTGTATTATCCACTCACACTCTGTATTATCCAGTCTCACTCTGTATTATCCAGTCTCACTCTGTATTATCCACTCACACTCTGTATTTTCCAGTCTCACTCTGTATTATCCAATCTCACTCTGTATTATCCAGCCTCACTCTGTATTATCCAATCTCACTCTGTATTATTCAGCCTCACTCTGTATTATCCAGTCTCACTCTGTAATATCCAGTCTCACTCTGTATTATCCAGCCTCACTCTGTATTATCCACTCTCACTCTGTATTATTCAGTCTCACCCTGTATTATCCAGTCTCACTCTGTATTATCCAGTCTCACTCTGTATTATTCAGTCTCACTCTGTATTATCCAGCCTCACTCTGTATTATCCAGTCTCACTCTGTATTATCCAGTCTCACTCTGTATTATCCAGTCTCATTCTGTATTATCCAGTCTGACTCTGTATTATCCAGTCTCACTCTGTATTATCCAATCTCACTCTGTATTATCCAGTCTAACTCTGTATTATCCAGCCTCACTCTGTATTATCCAGTCTCACTCTGTATTATCCAGTCTCAGTCTGTATTATCCAGTCTTACTCTGTATTATACAATCTCGCTCTGTATTATCCAGCCTCGCTCTGTATTATCCAGCCTCACTCTGTATTATCCAGTCTAACTCTGTATTATCCAGTCTCACTCTGTATTATCCAGGCCCACTCTGTATTATCCAGTCTCACTCTGTATTATCCAGTCTCACTCTGTATTATGCAGCCTCACTCTGTATTATCCAGTCCCACTCTGTATTATCCAGTCTCACTCTGTATTATCCAGCCTCACTCTGTATTATCCAGCCTCACTCTGTATTATCCAGTCTCACTCTGTATTATCCAGTCTCACTCTGTATTATCCAGTCTCACTCTGTGTTATCCAGTATCACTCTGTATTAACCAGTCTCACTCTGTATTATCCAGTCTCACTCTGTCTTCGTATCTGTTGTGTATTGTTTTCTGTGGTTGAGCAGCGGAGAAAGAGAGGGAGAGTGAAATACAGATCGTGATTTCTACGGAAGTCGTGCCAAGTTTGTTGTAGGGAAATGTCGGGCTGTGTAATTGGAAGAAGTTGGTGATTGCAGTACACCTAGTGAGGTCGGGGTAACAGCCATCAATCCCAGGATCCGCTGACTGTTTCTAATCACACGGGGCTCCCAGTGTCGAGAGGTTAAGGCA
>JASTWF010001872.1:0-54313 GCA_030390025.1 Squalus acanthias | reverse complement strand
CGTTTAGGCACGCTACAGCCCTCTGGACTCAATATCGAGTTCAACAATTTTAGATCATAACCTCAGCTCCAATCACATTTTATTTTTTCCACCCTTTTATTTGCCCCCCCCCACCTTTTTTTTCCTCCTAGAAGCTGGCAGCTGTCCTTCATTCTGCCAGTGGATTTCACACTTCTTTCAGCCTTAATCTGTCACATTAACACCACCTCTAGCCTTGCATATCTCTTAATGTCTCTTAATGTCTCTTCATCTCCCCCTTTGTTCCTTTATCCCCTCCCCCTTTTCCCAGCTTTACCCTGGCCTTAAATCTATTTGATTTCCGGCTCTTCCCAGTTCTGATGAAAGGTCATCGACCTGAAACGTTAACTCTCTTTCTCTCTCCACGGATGCTGCCTGGCCTGCTGAGTTTTTCCAGCGTTTTCTGTTGTTATTTCGGATTTCCAGCATCCGCAGTATTTTGCTATCCCTTCAGAATCTTGTATGTTTCAATGAGATCACCTCTCATTCTTCTAAACTCCAGAGAGGCCCATTCCACACAATCTCTCATCATAAGCCAGCCCTCTCATCCCAGGGATCAATCTAGTGAACCTTCGTTGCACCGCCTCCAAGACAAGTATATCCTTCCTTAGATAAGGAGACCAAAACAGTGCACAGTGCTCCAGGTGTGGTCTCACCAAGGCCCTGTACAATTGTAGCAAGACTTCCTTACTCTTATACTCCAACCCTCTTGCAATAAAGGCCAACGTGCCATTAGCCTTCCTTATTGCTTGCTGTACCTGCATGCTAGCTTTCTGGCCACCCTCGACTCACGGTCTTGCCCCACTCTAACTCAGCAACCCCCTCCAGCAGTACATCTCTCCCCTTCCCCTCCCCTCTCCTCCTCCCTTACCACCCACCCTCCCCTCCATGCTTCCCCAACCTCCTCCCTCATCTCCCTCCCCTCCGCACTCCCCCAACCTCCTCCCTCATCTCCCTCCCCTCTGCACTCCCCCAACCTCCTCCCTCATCTCCCTCCCCTCCGCACTCCCCCAACCTCCTCCCTCATCTCCCTCCCCTCCGCACTCCCCCAACCTCCTCCCTCATCTCCCTCCCCTCCGCACTCCCCCAACCTCCTCCCTCATCTCCCTCCCCTCCGCACTCCCCCAACCTCCTCCCTCATCTTCCTCCCCTCCGCACTCCCCCAACCTCCTCCCTCATCTTCCTCCCCTCCGCACTCCCCCAACCTCCTCCCTCATCTCCCTCCCCTCCGCACTCCCCCAACCTCCTCCCTCATCTTCCTCCCCTCCGCACTCCCCCAACCTCCTCCCTCATCTCCCTCCCCTCCGCACTCCCCCAACCTCCTCCCTCATCTCCCTCCCCTCCGCACTCCCCCAACCTCCTCCCTCATCTCCCTCCCCTCCGCACTCCCCCAACCTCCTCCCTCATCTCCCTCCCCTCCGCACTCCCCCAACCTCCTCCCTCATCTCCCTCCCCCCGCACTCCCCCAACCTCCTCCCTCATCTCCCTCCCCTCCGCACTCCCCCAACCTCCTCCCTCATCTCCCTCCCCCCCGCACTCCCCCAACCTCCTCCCTCATCTCCCTCCCCTCCGCACTCCCCCAACCTCCTCCCTCATCTCCCTCCCCTCCGCACTCCCCCAACCTCCTCCCTCATCTCCCTCCCCCCCGCACTCCCCCAACCTCCTCCCTCATCTCCCTCCCCTCCGCACTCCCCCAACCTCCTCCCTCATCTCCCTCCCCTCCGCACTCCCCCAACCTCCTCCCTCATCTCCCTCCCCTCCGCACTCCCCCAACCTCCTCCCTCATCTCCCTCCCCCCCGCACTCCCCCAACCTCCTCCCTCATCTCCCTCCCCTCCGCACTCCCCCAACCTCCTCCCTCATCTCCCTCCCCTCCGCACTCCCCCAACCTCCTCCCTCATCTCCCTCCCCTCCCCTCCCCTCTTCCTCCTCCTCCTCCCCCTCCCCCCTCCCCCCTCCCGACGCTCACCGCTCATATATTCTTGATTCTCTCTCTCTCTCCAGCCAAACAGGAAATGTAATGAGATTAGCAGGAAAGTGATTCCTCGGCTCAAGGGCCAGGAAGTGGAGAGCAGTCTGGAGAGGAAGTGGGCCTCACAATGTAATCAGAAAGGAAGAGATATTTCAGGAGCTGGGCTGACTTCATTCCACCGTCAGTAAACTCCCCCCTTGCCCTCTCCTCCTCCTCTCCTGCTGCCCCTCTGCCCTTCTCCCCCTCTCCCCTTCCCTCTCTTCCCCGCCCCGCTTCCCCCCTCCCTCTCCCCCGCGCCCCCACCCTCCCTCTCCCCCGCGCCCCCACCCTCCCTCTCCCCCGCGCCCCCACCCTCCCTCTCCCCCGCGCCATCCACCCTCCCTTATCTTCCTCTCCTTCTCCCCTCTCCTCTCCCCTTTCCCTCTCCCCCTACACTCCCAGTCTCCCTCTCCCCCTCCCCTCTCCCCCTCTCGCCCTCCCCTATCCTCCTCTCCCTCTTCCCTCCTTCTTGCCTCTCCCACTCTTCCCTCCCTCCCCCTCCCCTCTCTCATCCCCCTCTCTCTCCCCCTTCCTTCTCCCCCGCTCCCCTCTCGCCCTTCATCCTCCCCTCTTCCCCCCCCCCTCTCCCCTCATCCCCTCATCAACTGAGATGGATAGATTTTTGTTGGGTAAGGGGATCGAGGGATACAGAGCAAAGGTGGGTAAATGGAGTGCAGGTACAGATCTTACCAATCTCAGTTTTGAAATTTTCAATTGACCCCCAGCCTCGACAGCTTTTTGGGGGAGAGAGTTCCAGATTTCCACCAGCCTTTGTGTGAAGAAATGTTTCCTGACATCACCCCCGAACGGCCTGGCTCTAATTTGAGGTTACGTTCCCCCTCGTTCTGGACTCCGCCCCGCCACCACCATTTGAAGCCTCTATTTAGCACAAATCCTCTTTTCACTGACAGAATGAAGAGACAGGAAGCAAGAGGCGTCAGTCCCCCTCTCATTACTTGCTTCCTCCAAAGCTGCTTGTAAAACCTATAAGGAGTGCTCCGGGGTAATTTCCACCTCTGCCGGCCTTCCGTTCTTTCCCACACATTGTTCTATTTTCAATCCCTTTCAACTCTACACTGCATTTACTATGAGCGCAGTCAGCGGAGCCCCCTAAATTAGTTTCAGCTCACTTTGCTCCACCATTGGCGGCCGTGCCTTCAGCCGCCTGGGCCCCAAGCTCTGGAATTCCCTCCCTAAACCTCTCCGCCTCTCTCTGCTCCTTTAAGACGCTCCCTAAACCCTCCCTCTTTGACCAAGCTTTTGGTCACCTGCCCTAATATCTCCTTATGTGGCTCCTGTGAAGCGCCTTGGGACGTTTTACTACGTTAAAGGCGCTGTATAAATACACGCTGTTATTGGGACAGTGTAGAGGGAGCTTTCCTCTGTATCTAACCCGTGCTGTACCTGCCCTGGGAGTGTTTGATGGGACAGTGTAGAGGGAGCTTTACTCTGTATCTAACCCGTGCTGTACCTGTCCTGGGAGTGTTTGATGGGACAGTGTAGAGGGATCTTTACTCTGTATCTTACCCGTGCTGTACCTGCCCTGGGAGTGTTTGATGGGACAGTGTAGAGGGAGCTTTACTCTGTATCTAACCCGTGCTGTACCTGCCCTGGGAGTGTTTGATGGGACAGTGTGGAGGGATCTTTACTCTGTATCTAACCCGTGCTGTACCTGCCCTGGGAGTGTTTGATGGGACAGTGTAGAGGAAGCTTTACTCTGTATCTAACCCCGTGCTGTACCTGCCCTGGGAGTGTTTGATGGGACAGTGTAGAGGGATCTTTACTCTGTATCTTACCCGTGCTGTACCTGCCCTGGGAGTGTTTGATGGGACAGTGTAGAGGGAGCTTTACTCTGTATCTAACCCGTGCTGTACCTGCCCTGGGAGTGTTTGATGGGACAGTGTGGAGGGATCTTTACTCTGTATCTAACCCGTGCTGTACCTGCCCTGGGAGTGTTTGATGGGACAGTGTAGAGGAAGCTTTACTCTGTATCTAACCCCGTGCTGTACCTGCCCTGGGAGTGTTTGATGGGACAGTGTAGAGGGATCTTTACTCTGTATCTTACCCGTGCTGTACCTGCCCTGGGAGTGTTTGATGGGACAGTGTAGAGGGAGCTTTACTCTGTATCTAACCCCGTGCTGTACCTGCCCTGGGAGTGTTTGATGGGACAGTGTAGAGGGATCTTTACTCTGTATCTAACCCGTGACTGTGAGGGGCAGCTTTGATGGAAACAGATCATATTTTGCTGCCCCTGATTTCGGTCTGTCCATAGCCTGAAGGAATGTCCTGGGGCTGGTTTCTCGGTGCTGAGTTTCTAGGTCAGTCAAGTTGGTAAAGAAAGGGTTTTTCTTTTTAGAAAAGCAGGGACGAATTGTCAAAGAGCACTTACTGTTTCCAGATGTGTGACGCTGCCAGGCCGCAGGGAGGCTATTAACCCGACGAGTGCCGTGGGTCACGTTACATTGCTCAGACTTTGTAACGTGGTTCGGGGGTGGGGGGGGCGCTGGTGAGGGGACATTCCTCAGAGCTCAGGCTGGGTCTGAAATCGGACACCGTGCGCCGGTGTCTGTTCTAGCGACACGGAGCAAGGTGGCAACCGCCAGGTGGGAACGTCAAGTTTAAACTGCAATTGTACAGGGCGCCTTTGGTGAGACCACACCTGGAGTACTGTGCACAGTTTTGGTCTCCTTACCTAAAGAAGGATGCACTTGCCGCCGCCTTTTTCTTAGGCAGTTCCTCGGGACCGAGGATGACTTGCTTCCACATTAAAAATGAGTTCTCAGGTGACTGATGAGTCCAATGCGGGACCCACAGTCTCTGTCACAGGTGGGGCAGACGGTGGTTGAAGGAGCGGGTGGGTGGGGTGCTAGAGTTGACGTGCGCTCCTTGCGCTTGGCTTCCGCTTGCTCCCGGCGAAGAGACTCGAGGTGTTCGGCGCCTTCCCGGATGCTTCTCCTCCACTTTGTGCGGTCTTGGGCCAGGGATTCCCAGGTGTCGGTGGGGATATTACACTTTTTCAAGGAGGCTTTGAGGCTGTGCACAGTTTTTGTCTCCTTACCTAAAGAAGGATGCACTTGCCTTAGAGGGAGTGCAACAGTGGTTCACTAGAATGAGAGAGAGAATGTCCTAATGAGGAGAGATTGTGTGGAATGGGCCTATACTCTCTGGAGTTTAGAAGAATGAGAGGTGATCGCATTGAAACATACAAGATTCTGAGGGAGATTGACAGGGTAGATGCTGAGAGGTTGTTTCCCTTGGCTGGAGAGTCGAGAACCAGGGGTCACAGTCTCAGAAGAAAGGGTCGGCCATTTAGGACCGAGATGAGGAGAAATTTCTTGACTGAGGGTTGTGAATCTTTGGAATTCTCTACCCCAGATGGCTGTGGAGGCTCAGTCGTTGAGTATATTCAAGGCTGAGATCGATAGATTTTTGGACTCTAGGGGAATCAAGGGATATGGGGATAGTGCAGGAAAGTGGAGTTGAGGTTGAAGATCAGCCACGATCTCACTGAATGGCGGAGCAGGCTCGTAGGGCCGAATGGGCCGACTCCTGCCACGGAGTGAGGTGTTGGCTGCGGCCTCGGAGTGAAGCTGCGGCCTAGGAGTGAGGCCTCCTGTCTCCAGGCATCGTGGCCACGGCAGACCAGGAGGAGTTTTAACAGAACACGCCACCACCACCACCCCCCGCTCCCCGTCGCCCACCAAAAGCCAATAACTCAATCCAGGCCCGTTTGAGGCCTGGGCTCGGATTTCAACCTCTGCGGTTGAAAAATTAAAAAAAGAGCCTGTCCGAGCTAAAAGTTTATGGTGAAATTTGAGCCGGCTCGTGACCATACCGGTGATTTCACGGGTCGGTCCAGGGACTGCAATAAAAGCCGTGACAGACTATTGACATCTGTGCTGAGGAGCCCAGGGGGAAATCCTCCCTCTCTCCCTCTCTCTGTCTCCTCGGTGCTTGCGATCCACTAAAGGGCTCGGTGTCGTATGTCAGGCCCAACCTGGCAGCTGCCCTCCCCAAGCGGAGTTTGAAATAAAAGACAGACTCGCATTTCCCCAGCGTCTTTCACCACCTCAGGACGTCCCAAAGCGCTTTACAGCCAATGAAGTACTTTTTTTTTTGAAGTGTGGTCACTGTTGTAATGTGGGAAACCCGGCAGCCAGTTTGCGCACAGCAAGCTCCCACAAACAGCAATGTGATAAATGACCAGATCATCTGTTTTTGTTGTGTTGATTGAGGGAGAAATATTGGCCCCAGGACACCGGGGAGAACTCCCCCCGCACTGCTCTTCTTCGAAATAGTGGCCGTGGGATCTTTTACATCCACCTCAGGGGTCAGACGGGGCCTCGGTTTAACGCCTCATCCGAAAGACGGCACCTCTGACAGTGCAGCGCTCCCTCAGTACTGCCCCTCCGACAGTGCGGTGCTCCCTCAGTACTGCCCCTCCGACAGCTCGGCGCTCCCTCAGTACCGCCCCTCCGACAGTGCGGCGCTCCCTCAGTACTGCCCCTCCGACAGTGCAGCACTCCCTCAGTACTGCCCCTCCGACAGTGCAGCGCTCCCTCAGTACTGCCCCTCCGACAGTGCAGCACTCTCTCAGTACTGCCCCTCCGACAGTGCGGCGCTCCCTCAGTACTGCCCCTCCGACAGTGCGGCGCTCCCTCAGTACCGCCCCTCCGACAGTGCAGCACTCCCTCAGTAATGCCCCCTCCGACAGTGCGGCGCTCCCTCAGTACTGGAGCATCAGCCTAGATTTTGTGCTCAAGTCTCTGGAGTGGGTCTTGAACCCACAACCTTGCGACTCAGAGACGAGGGTGCGACCACTGAGCCACGGATGACACTGTTCGGATCTTAAAGGGAGCAGTGCTCAACAAACTCGCATTTATCCAGCGCCTTTAACGTAGTAAAACATCCCAAGGCGCTTCACAGGAGCGTAAATCAGACAAAAATTTGAGCCACGTAAGGAGATATTGGGACAGGTGACCAAAAGCTTGGTCGAAGAGGCTGGTTTTTAAGGAGCGTCTTAAAGGAGAAGAGAGAGAGGCGGAGAGGTTTAGGGAGGGAATTCCAGAGCTTAGGGCCCAGGCAGCTGAAGGCACAGCCGCCAATGGTGGAGCGATGGAAATCAGGGATTCTCAAGAGGCCAGAATTGGAGGAGTGCAGAGATCTGGGAGGTGTCTGTCTGTGTCTCTGTGTGTCTGACAGGGGAGGGGCTGTGTGAGCCCCTCTCTCTCTCCGGACGAAAGCTATTGGTTCCCTGGTCTGTGATGTTACCTGAGACACACACGGGCGCGGGGGGGTGGGGGCAATGTTCTATTTGTGGGGAGTCCATTGTTGAACCCTCCTCACTGTGGACAGTCTTGGCTCTGCCAGTGTAATAAACGACACCCCCCTCCCCGCCCAACCCCTCCCTCCTCCCCCGCGGGGTAAAGCCACTAGACTGTCCCCTTCCTCCTCCACCTCCCCTCACCACCCTTGCCCAGGACCAACTCCCAAAGCCAACCCCCTCACCCTCCCCAGCTCTCTGTCAGCTGCAGCAAGAGATCGGTTCCTGTGCTGGCTTCAGACTGCAGCAGATGTGGAAGAATTCAGTGCAGCTCCGACAAACAATAGATCTCCAGGCAGCCCGTGCAAAGACAATGCCACTGTCGGCTCCTGCTGTCAGTTCAGGAACCGCGGAGAGGTGAGGGGGTGGGGGGTGGGAGAGAGCGAGAGAGAGAGAGAGAGGAAGGCTTGAGGGGGGCAAGCTCTGACAGAGCACGGCACCAGACTGATCCAGGAGGCTGCAATTTGTACAAATCTCTCAGGGCCGGACAGGCAGACAGAGAGAGAGAGAGATCAATCAGACTGTTGTGAGGGAGCCGGTTTGAAAGAAGGGCCCGCTTGATCTCCTGAAGGGGAGAGAGAGGCAGAGAGAGAGAGGGAAAGACAAAGGGGGAGAGAGGGAGAGAGGGAGAGGGAGAGAGAGGGAGAGGGAGAGGGAGAGAGAGGGAGAGACAGGCAGAGAGAGGGAGAGACAGGCAGAGAGAGGGAGAGAGACAGAGAGACAGACAGACAGAGAGAGGGAGGGAGGGAGAGAGAGAGAGAGAGAGAGAGAGGGAGAGAGAGAGGGAGAGACAGGCAGAGAGAGACAGACAGAGAGAGGGAGGGAGAGAGAGAGGGAGATAAAGAGAGAGGGAGAGAGACAGAGAGAGGGAGAGACAGGCAGAGAGAGAGAGGCATAAAAAATAGAGGGAGAGAGAGACAAAGACAGAGATAGAGGGAGGGAGGGAGAGAGAGATAGAGGGAGAAAGAGAGCGAGAGAGAGAGAGAGACACACACAGAGGGAGGGAGCGAGAGAGACACAGCTGGCCTGTGAGGTTGGTGATCTCTCTCTCGTTATGTGAGACTCCATCGCAGGGACCAAGGGCTGCCCGAGTCTGTGCGAGCGGCGGAGAGAGGCCTGGGGGCCCTGGGTCACGATGCTGGCCGTCTCTCAGCTGCCTGGCATCATCACTGGGTGCCAGCACTACGGCTAGCCGCGGGCACAGCGAGGACCGACCCGTCACAGGACAGCACCGCCGCAGCAGGTAAGGGCTACCCCGGACAGGCTGGCTGGCCGTTCCGTCTCTCTCTGCATCTATCACCACGGTCGACGTGTTTCACACACAGCTCTCCGTGGGCAGTGGAGCAACTCGAGAAACTGCGGTTGTTCTCCTTAGAGCAGAGAAGGTTAAGGGGGAGATTTAATGGAGGCGTTCAAAATTACGAGGGGTTTTTGATCGAGTAGAGAGGGAGAAACTGTTTCCAGTGGCAGGAGGGTCGGTAACCAGAGGACACAGATTGAAGATAAATCGGCAAAAGAACCAGAGGGGAAGATGAGGAGAATTGTTTTTATGCAGCAAGCGCCGCACTGTCGGAGGGGCAGTACTGAGGGAGCGCCGCACTGTCGGAGGGGCAGTACTGAGGGAGCGCCGCACTGTCGGAGGGGCAGTACTGAGGGAGCACCGCACTGTCGGAGGGCGGTATTGAGGGAGCGCCGCACTGTCAGAGGGGCGTAACTGAGGGAGCGCCGCACTGTCAGAGGGGCAGTACTGAGGGAGCGCTGCACTGTCGGAGGGGCAGTACTGAGGGAGCGCCACATTGTCGGAGGGGCAGTACTGAGGGAGCGCCGCACTGTCGGAGGGGCATTACTGAGGGAGCACCGCGCTGTTGAAGGGGCATTACTGAGGGAGCGCCGCACTGTCGGAGGGGCAGTACTGAGGGAGTGCCGCATTGTCGGAGGGGCAGTACTGAGGGTGCGACGCACTGTCGGAGGGGCAGTACTGAGGGAGCGCCGCACTGTCGGAGGGGCAGTACTGAGGGAGCACCGCACTGTCGGAGGGGCAGTACTGCGGGAGCGCCACAGTGTCTGAGGGGCAGTACTGAGGGAGTGCCACATTGTCGGAGGGGCAGTACTGAGGGAGCACCGCACTGTCGGAGGGGCAGTACTGAGGGAGTGCCACATTGTCGGAGGGGCAGTACTGAGGGAGTGCCGCACTGTCGGAGGGGCAGTACTGAGGGAGTGCCGCATTGTCGGAGGGGCAGTACTGAGGGAGCGCCGCACTGTCGGAGGGGCAGTACTGAGGGAGCGCCACACTGTCGGAGGGAAGTACTGAGGGAGCGCCGCACTGTCGGAGGGGCAGTACTGAGGGAGTGCCGCACTGTCGGAGGGGCAGTACTGAGGGAGTGCCGCATTGTCGGAGGGGCAGTACTGAGGGAGCGCCGCACTGTCGGAGGGGCAGTACTGAGGGAGCGCCAGCACTGTCGGAGGGCAGTACTGAGGGAGCGCCGCACTGTCGGAGGGGCAGTACTGAGGGAGCGCCGCACTGTCGGAGGGGCAGTACTGAGGGAGCACCGCACTGTCGGAGGGGCAGTACTGAGGGAGCACCGCACTGTCGGAGGAGCAGTACTGAGGGAGTGCCGCACTGTCGGAGGGGCAGTACTGAGGGT
The DNA here is from genome assembly GCA_030390025.1 of Squalus acanthias. Lineage (NCBI taxonomy): Eukaryota > Metazoa > Chordata > Chondrichthyes > Squaliformes > Squalidae > Squalus > Squalus acanthias. The sequence goes on along the minus strand of JASTWF010001872.1, from coordinate 44,317 downwards.
GCGACGCACTGTCGGAGGGGCAGTACTGAGGGAGCGCCGCACTGTCGGAGGGGCAGTACTGAGGGAGTGCCACATTGTCGGAGGGGCAGTACTGAGGGAGTGCCACATTGTCGGAGGGGCAGTACTGAGGGAGCACCGCACTGTCGGAGGGGCAGTACTGAGGGAGTGCCACATTGTCGGAGGGGCAGTACTGAGGGAGTGCTGCACTGTCGGAGGGGCAGTACTGAGGGAGCACCGCACTGTCGGAGGGGCAGTACTGAGGGAGGGCCGCACTGTCGGAGGGGCAGTACTGAGGGAGCGCCGCACTGTCGGAGGGGCAGTACTGAGGGAGCGCCGCACTGTCGGAGGGGCAGTACTGAGGGAGCACCGCGATGTCGGAGGGGCAGTACTGAGGGAGCGCTGCACTGTCGGAGGGGCGGTACTGAGGGAGCGCCGCACTGTCGGAGGGGCAGTACTGAGAGAGCGCCGCACTGTCGGAGGGGCGGTACTGAGGGAGCGCCGCAATGTCGGAGGGGCAGGACTGAGGGAGCGCCCCACTGTCGGAGGGCGGTATTGAGGGAGCGCCGCACTGTCAGAGGGGCGTAACTGAGGGAGCGCCGCACTGTCGGAGGGGCAGTACTGAGTGAGCGCCGCACTGTCTGAGGGGCAGTACTGAGTGAGCGCCACACTGTCAGAGGGGCAGTACTGAGGGAGCGCCGCACTGTCGGAGGGGCATTACTGAGGGAGCACCGCACTTTCGGAGGGGCAGTACTGAGGGAGCGCCGCACTGTCGGAGGGGCAGTACTGAGGGAGCGCCGCACTGTCGGAGGGGCAGTACTGAGGGAGCGCCGCACTGTCGGAGGGGCAGTACTGAGGGAGCGCCGCACTGTCGGAGGGGCAGTACTGAGGGAGCGCTGCACTGTCGGAGGGGCAGTACTGAGGGAGCGCCGCACTGTCGGAGGGGCAGTACTGAGGGAGCGCCGCACTGTCGGAGGGGCAGTACTGAGGGAGCGCCGCACTGTCGGAGGGGCAGTACTGAGGGAGCGCCAGCACTGTCGGAGGGGCAGTACTGAGGGAGTGCCAGCACTGTCGGAGGGGCAGTACTGAGGGAGCGCCGCACTGTCGGAGGGGCAGTACTGAGGGAGGCCGCACTGTCGGAGGGGCAGTACTGAGGGAGCGCCGCACTGTCGGAGGGGCAGTACTGAGGGAGCACCGCACTGTCGGAGGGGCAGTACTGAGGGAGCGCCGCACTGTCGGAGGGGCAGTACTGAGGGAGCACCGCACTGTCGGAGGGGCAGTACTGAGGGAGGGCCGCACTGTCGGAGGGGCAGTACTGAGGGAGCGCCGCACTGTCGGAGGGGCAGTACTGAGGGAGCGCCGCACTGTCGGAGGGGCAGTACTGAGGGAGCGCTGCACTGTCGGAGGGGCAGTACTGAGGGAGCGCCGCACTGTCGGAGGGGCAGTACTGAGGAGAGCCGCACTGTCAGAGGGGCAGTACTGAGGGAGCGCTGCACTGTCGGAGGGGCAGTACTGAGGGAGCGCCGCACTGTCGGAGGGGCATTACTGAGGGAGCGCCGCACTGTCGGAGGGGCAGTACTGAGGGAGTGCCGCACTGTCAGAGGGGCAGTACTGAGGGAGCGCCGCACTGTCGGAGGGGCATTACTGAGGGAGCACCGCACTGTCTGAGGGGCAGTACTGAGGGAGCGCCGCACTGTCGGAGGGGCAGTACTGAGGGAGTGCCGCACTGTCGGAGGGGCAGTACTGAGGGAGCGCCGCACTGTCGGAGGGGCAGTACTGAGGGAGCGCCGCACTGTCGGAGGGGCAGTACTGAGGGAGCGCCGCACTGTCGGAGGGGCAGTACTGAGGGAGTGCCGCACTGTCGGAGGGGCAGTACTGAGGGAGCGCCGCACTGTCGGAGGGGCAGTACTGAGGGAGCGCCGCACTGTCGGAGGGGCAGTACTGAGGGAGCGCCGCACTGTCGGAGGGGCAGTACTGAGGGAGCACCGCACTGTCGGAGGGGCAGTACTGAGGGAGCGCCGCACTGTCGGAGGGGCAGTACTGAGGGAGCGCCGCACTGTCGGAGGGGCAGTACTGAGGGAGCACCGCACTGTCGGAGGGGCAGTACTGAGGGAGCGCCGCACTGTCGGAGGGGCAGTACTGAGGGAGTGCCGCACTGTCGGAGGGGCAGTACTGAGGGAGCGCCGCACTGTCGGAGGGGCAGTACTGAGGGAGCGCCGCACTGTCGGAGGGGCAGTACTGAGGGAGCACCGCACTGTCGGAGGGGCAGTACTGAGGGAGCGCCGCACTGTCGGAGGGGCAGTACTGAGGGAGCTGCCGCACTGTCGGAGGGGCAGTACTGAGGGAGCGCCGCACTGTCGGAGGGGCAGTACTGAGGGAGCGCGCACTGTCGGAGGGGCAGTACTGAGGGAGCGCCGCACTGTCGGAGGGGCAGTACTGAGGGAGCACCGCACTGTCAGAGGGGCAGTACTGAGGGAGCGCCGCACTTTCGGAGGGGCAGTACTGAGGGAGCGCCGCACTGTCGGAGGGGCAGTACTGAGGGAGCGCCGCACTGTCGGAGGGGCAGTACTGAGGGAGCGCCGCACTGTCGGAGGGGCAGTACTGAGGGAGCGCCGCACTGTCGGAGGGGCAGTACTGAGGGAGCGCCGCACTGTCGGAGGGGCAGTACTGAGGGAGCGCCGCACTGTCGGAGGGGCAGTACTGAGGGAGCACCGCACTGTCGGAGGGGCAGTACTGAGGGAGCGCTGCACTGTCGGAGGGGCAGTACTGAGGGAGCGCCGCACTGTCGGAGGGGCAGTACTGAGGGAGCGCCGCACTGTCGGAGGGGCAGTACTGAGGGAGCGCCGCACTGTCGGAGGGGCAGTACTGAGGGAGCGCCGCACTGTCGGAGGGGCAGTACTGAGGGAGCGCCGCACTGTCGGAGGGGCAGTACTGAGGGAGCGCCGCACTGTCGGAGGGGCAGTACTGAGGGAGCGCCGCACTGTCGGAGGGGCAGTACTGAGGGAGCGCCGCACTGTCGGAGGGGCAGTACTGAGGGAGCGCCGCACTGTCGGAGGGGCAGTACTGAGGGAGCGCCGCACTGTCGGAGGGGCAGTACTGAGGGAGCGCCGCACTGTCGGAGGGGCAGTACTGAGGGAGCGCCGCACTGTCGGAGGGGCAGTACTGAGGGAGCGCCGCACTGTCGGAGGGGCAGTACTGAGGGAGCGCCGCACTGTCGGAGGGGCAGTACTGAGGGAGCGCCGCACTGTCGGAGGGGCAGTACTGAGGGAGCGCCGCACTGTCGGAGGGGCAGTACTGAGGGAGCGCCGCACTGTCGGAGGGGCAGTACTGAGGGAGCGCCGCACTGTCGGAGGGGCAGTACTGAGGGAGCGCCGCACTGTCGGAGGGGCAGTACTGAGGGAGCGCCGCACTGTCGGAGGGGCAGTACTGAGGGAGTGCCGCACTGTCGGAGGGGCAGTACTGAGGGAGCGCCGCACTGTCGGAGGGGCAGTACTGAGGGAGCGCCGCACTGTCGGAGGGGCAGTACTGAGGGAGCGCCGCACTGTCGGAGGGGCAGTACTGAGGGAGCGCCGCACTGTCGGAGGGGCAGTACTGAGGGAGCGCCGCACTGTCGGAGGGGCAGTACTGAGGGAGCGCCGCACTGTCGGAGGGGCAGTACTGAGGGAGCGCCGCACTGTCGGAGGGGCAGTACTGAGGGAGCGCCGCACTGTCGGAGGGGCAGTACTGAGGGAGTGCCGCACTGTCGGAGGGGCAGTACTGAGGGAGCGCCGCACTGTCGGAGGGGCAGTACTGAGGGAGCGCCGCACTGTCGGAGGGGCAGTACTGAGGGAGCGCCGCACTGTCGGAGGGGCAGTACTGAGGGAGCGCCGCACTGTCGGAGGGGCAGTACTGAGGGAGCGCTGCACTGTCGGAGGGGCAGTACTGAGGGAGCGCCGCACTGTCGGAGGGGCAGTACTGAGGGAGCGCCGCACTGTCGGAGGGGCAGTACTGAGGGAGCGCCGCACTGTCGGAGGGGCAGTACTGAGGGAGCACCGCACTGTCGGAGGGGCAGTACTGAGGGAGCGCTGCACTGTCGGAGGGGCAGTACTGAGGGAGCGCCGCACTGTCGGAGGGGCAGTACTGAGGGAGCGCCGCACTGTCGGAGGGGCAGTACTGAGGGAGCGCCGCACTGTCGGAGGGGCAGTACTGAGGGAGCGCCGCACTGTCGGAGGGGCAGTACTGAGGGAGCGCCGCACTGTCGGAGGGGCAGTACTGAGGGAGCACCGCACTGTCGGAGGGGCAGTACTGAGGGAGCGCTGCACTGTCGGAGGGGCAGTACTGAGGGAGTGCCGCACTGTCGGAGGGGCAGTACTGAGGGAGCGCCGCACTGTCGGAGGGGCAGTACTGAGGGAGCGCCGCACTGTCGGAGGGGCAGTACTGAGGGAGCGCCGCACTGTCGGAGGGGCAGTACTGAGGGAGCACCGCACTGTCGGAGGGGCAGTACTGAGGGAGTGCCGCACTGTCGGAGGGGCAGTACTGAGGGAGTGCTGCACTGTCGGAGGGGCAGTACTGAGGGAGTGCCGCACTGTCGGAGGGGCAGTACTGAGGGAGCGCCGCACTGTCGGAGGGGCAGTACTGAGGGAGCGCCGCACTGTCGGAGGGGCAGTACTGAGGGAGCACCGCACTGTCGGAGGGGCAGTACTGAGGGAGCGCTGCACTGTCGGAGGGGCAGTACTGAGGGAGCGCCGCACTGTCGGAGGGGCAGTACTGAGGGAGTGCCGCACTGTCGGAGGGGCAGTACTGAGGGAGCGCCGCACTGTCGGAGGGGCAGTACTGAGGGAGCGCCGCACTGTCGGAGGGGCAGTACTGAGGGAGCACCGCACTGTCGGAGGGGCAGTACTGAGGGAGCGCTGCACTGTCGGAGGGGCAGTACTGAGGGAGCGCCGCACTGTCGGAGGGGCAGTACTGAGGGAGCTCCGCACTGTCGGAGGGGCAGTACTGAGGGAGCGCTGCACTGTCGGAGGGGCAGTACTGAGGGAGCGCCGCACTGTCGGAGGGGCAGTACTGAGGGAGTGCCGCACTGTCGGAGGGGCAGTACTGAGGGAGTGCCGCACTGTCGGAGGGGCAGTACTGAGGGAGCGCCGCACTGTCGGAGGGGCAGTACTGAGGGAGCACCGCACTGTCGGAGGGGCAGTACTGAGGGAGTGCCGCACTGTCGGAGGGGCAGTACTGAGGGTGCACCGCACTGTCGGAGGGGCAGTACTGAGGGAGCGCCGCACTGTCGGAGGGGCAGTACTGAGGGAGCGCCGCACTGTCGGAGGGGCAGTACTGAGGGAGCGCTGCACTGTCGGAGGGGCAGTACTGAGGGAGCGCCGCACTGTCGGAGGGGCAGTACTGAGGGAGCGCCGCACTGTCGGAGGGGCAGTACTGAGGGAGCGCCGCACTGTCGGAGGGGCAGTACTGAGGGAGCGCCGCACTGTCGGAGGGGCAGTACTGAGGGAGCGCCGCACTGTCGGAGGGGCAGTACTGAGGGAGCGCCGCACTGTCGGAGGGGCAGTACTGAGGGAGCGCCGCACTGTCGGAGGGGCAGTACTGAGGGAGCGCCGCACTGTCGGAGGGGCAGTACTGAGGGAGCGCCGCACTGTCGGAGGGGCAGTACTGAGGGAGCGCCGCACTGTCGGAGGGGCAGTACTGAGGGAGCGCCGCACTGTCGGAGGGGCAGTACTGAGGGAGCGCCGCACTGTCGGAGGGGCAGTACTGAGGGAGCGCCGCACTGTCGGAGGGGCAGTACTGAGGGAGCGCCGCACTGTCGGAGGGGCAGTACTGAGGGAGCGCCGCACTGTCGGAGGGGCAGTACTGAGGGAGCGCCGCACTGTCGGAGGGGCAGTACTGAGGGAGCGCGCACTGTCGGAGGGGCAGTACTGAGGGAGCGCCGCACTGTCGGAGGGGCAGTACTGAGGGAGCGCCGCACTGTCGGAGGGGCAGTACTGAGGGAGCGCCGCACTGTCGGAGGGGCAGTACTGAGGGAGCGCCGCACTGTCGGAGGGGCAGTACTGAGGGAGCGCCGCACTGTCGGAGGGGCAGTACTGAGGGAGCGCCGCACTGTCGGAGGGGCAGTACTGAGGGAGCGCCGCACTGTCGGAGGGGCAGTACTGAGGGAGCGCCGCACTGTCGGAGGGGCAGTACTGAGGGAGCGCCGCACTGTCGGAGGGGCAGTACTGAGGGAGCGCCGCACTGTCGGAGGGGCAGTACTGAGGGAGCGCCGCACTGTCGGAGGGGCAGTACTGAGGGAGCGCCGCACTGTCGGAGGGGCAGTACTGAGGGAGCGCCGCACTGTCGGAGGGGCAGTACTGAGGGAGCGCCGCACTGTCGGAGGGGCAGTACTGAGGGAGCGCCGCACTGTCGGAGGGGCAGTACTGAGGGAGCGCCGCACTGTCGGAGGGGCAGTACTGAGGGAGCGCTGCACTGTCGGAGGGGCAGTACTGAGGGAGCGCCGCACTGTCGGAGGGGCAGTACTGAGGGAGCGCCGCACTGTCGGAGGGGCAGTACTGAGGGAGCGCCGCACTGTCGGAGGGGCAGTACTGAGGGAGCGCCGCACTGTCGGAGGGGCAGTACTGAGGGAGCGCCGCACTGTCGGAGGGGCAGTACTGAGGGAGTGCCGCACTGTCGGAGGGGCAGTACTGAGGGAGCGCCGCACTGTCGGAGGGGCAGTACTGAGGGAGCGCCGCACTGTCGGAGGGGCAGTACTGAGGGAGCGCCGCACTGTCGGAGGGGCAGTACTGAGGGAGCGCCGCACTGTCGGAGGGGCAGTACTGAGGGAGCGCCGCACTGTCGGAGGGGCAGTACTGAGGGAGCGCCGCACTGTCGGAGGGGCAGTACTGAGGGAGCGCCGCACTGTCGGAGGGGCAGTACTGAGGGAGCGCCGCACTGTCGGAGGGGCAGTACTGAGGGAGCGCCGCACTGTCGGAGGGGCAGTACTGAGGGAGCGCTGCACTGTCGGAGGGGCAGTACTGAGGGAGTGCTGCACTGTCGGAGGGGCAGTACTGAGGGAGCGCCGCACTGTCGGAGGGGCAGTACTGAGGGAGCGCCGCACTGTCGGAGGGGCAGTACTGAGGGAGCGCCGCACTGTCGGAGGGGCAGTACTGAGGGAGCGCCGCACTGTCGGAGGGGCAGTACTGAGGGAGCGCCGCACTGTCGGAGGGGCAGTACTGAGGGAGCGCGCACTGTCGGAGGGGCAGTACTGAGGGAGCGCCGCACTGTCGGAGGGGCAGTACTGAGGGAGCGCCGCACTGTCGGAGGGGCAGTACTGAGGGAGCGCCGCACTGTCGGAGGGGCAGTACTGAGGGAGCGCCGCACTGTCGGAGGGGCAGTACTGAGGGAGCGCCGCACTGTCGGAGGGGCAGTACTGAGGGAGCGCCGCACTGTCGGAGGGGCAGTACTGAGGGAGCGCCGCACTGTCGGAGGGGCAGTACTGAGGGAGCGCCGCACTGTCGGAGGGGCAGTACTGAGGGAGCGCCGCACTGTCGGAGGGGCAGTACTGAGGGAGCGCCGCACTGTCGGAGGGGCAGTACTGAGGGAGCGCCGCACTGTCGGAGGGGCAGTACTGAGGGAGCGCCGCACTGTCGGAGGGGCAGTACTGAGGGAGCGCCGCACTGTCGGAGGGGCAGTACTGAGGGAGCGCCGCACTGTCGGAGGGGCAGTACTGAGGGAGCGCCGCACTGTCGGAGGGGCAGTACTGAGGGAGCGCCGCACTGTCGGAGGGGCAGTACTGAGGGAGCGCCGCATTGTCGGAGGGGCAGTACTGAGGGAGTGCCGCATTGTCGGAGGGGCATTACTGAGGGAGCACCGCGCTGTTGAAGGGGAATTACTGAGGGAGCGCCGCACTGTCGGAGGGGCAGTACTGAGTGAGTGCCGCATTGTCGGAGGGGCAGTACTGAGGGAGCGCCGCACTGTCGGAGGGAAGTACTGAGGGAGCGCCGCACTGTCGGAGGGGCAGTACTGAGGGAGCACCGCAATGTCGGAGGGGCAGTACTGAGGGAGCGCTGCACTGTCGGAGGGGCAGTACTGAGGGAGCACCGCAATGTCGGAGGGGCAGTACTGAGGGAGTGCCGCATTGTCGGAGGGGCAGTACTGAGGGTGCAACGCACTGTCGGAGGGGCGGTACTGAGGGAGCGCCGCACTGTCGCAGGGGCAGTACTGAGGGAGCACCGCAATGTCGGAGGGGCAGTACCGAGGGAGCGCTGCACTGTCGGAGGGGCGGTACTGAGGGAGCGCCGCACTGTCGGAGGGGCAGTACTGAGGGAGCGCCGCACTGTCGGAGGGGCAGTACTGAGGGAGCGCCGCACTGTCGGAGGGGCAGTACTGAGGGAGCGCCGCACTGTCGGAGGGGCAGTACTGAGGGAGCGCCGCACTGTCGGAGGGGCAGTACTGAGGGAGCGCCGCACTGTCGGAGGGGCAGTACTGAGGGAGCGCCGCACTGTCGGAGGGGCAGTACTGAGGGAGCGCCGCACTGTCGGAGGGGCAGTACTGAGGGAGCGCCGCACTGTCGGAGGGGCAGTACTGAGGGAGCGCCGCACTGTCGGAGGGGCAGTACTGAGGGAGCGCCGCACTGTCGGAGGGGCAGTACTGAGGGAGCGCCGCACTGTCGGAGGGGCAGTACTGAGGGAGCGCCGCACTGTCGGAGGGGCAGTACTGAGGGAGCGCCGCACTGTCGGAGGGGCAGTACTGAGGGAGCGCCGCACTGTCGGAGGGGCAGTACTGAGGGAGCGCCGCACTGTCGGAGGGGCAGTACTGAGGGAGCGCTGCACTGTCGGAGGGGCAGTACTGAGGGAGCGCCGCACTGTCGGAGGGGCAGTACTGAGGGAGCGCCGCACTGTCGGAGGGGCAGTACTGAGGGAGCGCCGCACTGTCGGAGGGGCAGTACTGAGGGAGCGCCGCACTGTCGGAGGGGCAGTACTGAGGGAGCGCCGCACTGTCGGAGGGGCAGTACTGAGGGAGCGCCGCACTGTCGGAGGGGCAGTACTGAGGGAGCGCCGCACTGTCGGAGGGGCAGTACTGAGGGAGCGCCGCACTGTCGGAGGGGCAGTACTGAGGGAGCGCGCACTGTCGGAGGGGCAGTACTGAGGGAGCGCCGCACTGTCGGAGGGGCAGTACTGAGGGAGCGCCGCACTGTCGAGGGGCAGTACTGAGGGAGCGCCGCACTGTCGGAGGGGCAGTACTGAGGGAGTGCCGCACTGTCGGAGGGGCAGTACTGAGGGTGCGCCGCACTGTCGGAGGGGCAGTACTGAGGGAGCGCCGCACTGTCGGAGGGGCAGTACTGAGGGAGCGCCGCACTGTCGGAGGGGCAGTACTGAGGGAGCGCCGCACTGTCGGAGGGGCAGTACTGAGGGAGCGCCGCACTGTCGGAGGGGCAGTACTGAGGGAGCGCGCACTGTCGGAGGGGCAGTACTGAGGGAGCGCCGCACTGTCGGAGGGGCAGTACTGAGGGAGCGCCGCACTGTCGGAGGGGCAGTACTGAGGGAGCGCCGCACTGTCGGAGGGGCAGTACTGAGGGAGCGCTGCACTGTCGGAGGGGCAGTACTGAGGGAGCGCCGCACTGTCGGAGGGGCAGTACTGAGGGAGCACCGCACTGTCGGAGGGGCAGTACTGAGGGAGCGCCGCACTGTCGGAGGGGCAGTACTGAGGGAGCGCCGCACTGTCGGAGGGGCAGTACTGAGGGAGCGCCGCACTGTCGGAGGGGCAGTACTGAGGGAGCGCCGCACTGTCGGAGGGGCAGTACTGAGGGAGCGCGCACTGTCGGAGGGGCAGTACTGAGGGAGCGCCGCACTGTCGGAGGGGCAGTACTGAGGGAGCGCCGCACTGTCGGAGGGGCAGTACTGAGGGAGCGCCGCACTGTCGGAGGGGCAGTACTGAGGGAGCGCCGCACTGTCGGAGGGGCAGTACTGAGGGAGCGCCGCACTGTCGGAGGGGCAGTACTGAGGGAGCGCCGCACTGTCGGAGGGGCAGTACTGAGGGAGCGCCGCACTGTCGGAGGGGCAGTACTGAGGGAGCGCCGCACTGTCGGAGGGGCAGTACTGAGGGAGCGCCGCACTGTCGGAGGGGCAGTACTGAGGGAGCGCCGCACTGTCGGAGGGGCAGTACTGAGGGAGCGCCGCACTGTCGGAGGGGCAGTACTGAGGGAGCGCCGCACTGTCGGAGGGGCAGTACTGAGGGAGCGCCGCACTGTCGGAGGGCAGTACTGAGGGAGCGCCGCACTGTCGGAGGGGCAGTACTGAGGGAGCGCCGCACTGTCGGAGGGGCAGTACTGAGGGAGCGCCGCACTGTCGGAGGGGCAGTACTGAGGGAGCGCCGCACTGTCGGAGGGGCAGTACTGAGGGAGCGCCGCACTGTCGGAGGGGCAGTACTGAGGGAGCGCCGCACTGTCGGAGGGGCAGTACTGAGGGAGCGCCGCACTGTCGGAGGGGCAGTACTGAGGGAGCGCCGCACTGTCGGAGGGGCAGTACTGAGGGAGCGCCGCACTGTCGGAGGGGCAGTACTGAGGGAGCGCCGCACTGTCGGAGGGGCAGTACTGAGGGAGCGCCGCACTGTCGGAGGGGCAGTACTGAGGGAGCGCCGCACTGTCGGAGGGGCAGTACTGAGGGAGCGCCGCACTGTCGGAGGGGCAGTACTGAGGGAGCGCCGCACTGTCGGAGGGGCAGTACTGAGGGAGCGCCGCACTGTCGGAGGGGCAGTACTGAGGGAGCGCCGCACTGTCGGAGGGGCAGTACTGAGGGAGCGCCGCACTGTCGGAGGGGCAGTACTGAGGGAGCGCCGCACTGTCGGAGGGGCAGTACTGAGGGAGCGCCGCACTGTCGGAGGGGCAGTACTGAGGGAGCGCCGCACTGTCGGAGGGGCAGTACTGAGGGAGCGCCGCACTGTCGGAGGGGCAGTACTGAGGGAGCGCCGCACTGTCGGAGGGGCAGTACTGAGGGAGCGCCGCACTGTCGGAGGGGCAGTACTGAGGGAGCGCCGCACTGTCGGAGGGGCAGTACTGAGGGAGCGCCGCACTGTCGGAGGGGCAGTACTGAGGGAGCGCCGCACTGTCGGAGGGGCAGTACTGAGGGAGTGCCGCACTGTCGGAGGGGCAGTACTGAGGGAGCGCCGCACTGTCGGAGGGGCAGTACTGAGGGAGCGCCGCACTGTCGGAGGGGCAGTACTGAGGGAGCGCCGCACTGTCGGAGGGGCAGTACTGAGGGAGCGCCGCACTGTCGGAGGGGCAGTACTGAGGGAGCGCCGCACTGTCGGAGGGGCAGTACTGAGGGAGCGCCGCACTGTCGGAGGGGCAGTACTGAGGGAGCGCCGCACTGTCGGAGGGGCAGTACTGAGGGAGCGCCGCACTGTCGGAGGGGCAGTACTGAGGGAGCGCCGCACTGTCGGAGGGGCAGTACTGAGGGAGCGCCGCACTGTCGGAGGGGCAGTACTGAGGGAGCGCCGCACTGTCGGAGGGGCAGTACTGAGGGAGCGCTGCACTGTCGGAGGGGCAGTACTGAGGGAGCGCCGCACTGTCGGAGGGGCAGTACTGAGGGAGCGCCGCACTGTCGGAGGGGCAGTACTGAGGGAGCGCCGCACTGTCGGAGGGGCAGTACTGAGGGAGCGCCGCACTGTCGGAGGGGCAGTACTGAGGGAGCGCCGCACTGTCGGAGGGGCAGTACTGAGGGAGCGCCGCACTGTCGGAGGGGCAGTACTGAGGGAGCGCCGCACTGTCGGAGGGGCAGTACTGAGGGAGCGCCGCACTGTCGGAGGGGCAGTACTGAGGGAGCGCCGCACTGTCGGAGGGGCAGTACTGAGGGAGCGCCGCACTGTCGGAGGGGCAGTACTGAGGGAGCGCCGCACTGTCGGAGGGGCAGTACTGAGGGAGTGCCACATTGTCGGAGGGGCAGTACTGAGGGAGCGCCGCACTGTCGGAGGGGCAGTACTGAGGGAGCGCCACACTGTCGGAGGGGCAGTACTGAGGGAGCGCCGCACTGTCGGAGGGGCTGTGCTGAGGGAGCGCTCCACTGTCGGAGGGGCAGCACTGAGGGAGCACCGCACTGTCGGAGGGCAGTAGTGAGGGAGCACCGCACTGTCGATGGGGCAGTACTGAGGGAGCGCCGCACTGTCGGAGGGGCAGTACTGAGGGAGCGCCGCACTGTCGGAGGGGCAGTACTGAGGGAGCGCCGCACTGTCGGAGGGGCAGTACTGAGGGAGCGCTGCACTGTCGGAGGGGCTGTACTGAGGGAGCGCCGCACTGTCGGAGGGGCAGTACTGAGGGAGCACCGCACTGTCGGAGGGGCAGTACTGAGGGAGCGCTGCACTGTCGGAGGGGCAGTACTGAGGGAGCGCCGCACTGTCGGAGGGGCAGTACTGAGGGAGCGCCGCACTGTCGGAGGGGCAGTACTGAGGGAGCAGCCGCAATGTCGGAGGGGCAGTACTGAGGGAGCGCCGCACTGTCGGAGGGGCAGTACTGAGGGAGCGCCGCACTGTCGGAGGGGCAGTACTGAGGGAGCGCCGCACTGTCGGAGGGGCAGTACTGAGGGAGCGCCGCACTGTCGGAGGGGCAGTACTGAGGGAGCGCCGCACTGTCGGAGGGGCAGTACTGAGGGAGCGCCGCACTGTCGGAGGGGCAGTACTGAGGGAGCGCCGCACTGTCGGAGGGGCAGTACTGAGGGAGCGCCGCACTGTCGGAGGGGCAGTACTGAGGGAGTGCCGCACTGTCGGAGGGGCAGTACTGAGGGAGCGCCGCACTGTCGGAGGGGCAGTACTGAGGGAGCGCCGCACTGTCGGAGGGGCAGTACTGAGGGAGCGCCGCACTGTCGGAGGGGCAGTACTGAGGGAGCGCCGCACTGTCGGAGGGGCAGTACTGAGGGAGCGCCGCACTGTCGGAGGGGCAGTACTGAGGGAGCGCGCACTGTCGGAGGGGCAGTACTGAGGGAGTGCCGCACTGTCGGAGGGGCAGTACTGAGGGAGCGCCGCACTGTCGGAGGGGCAGTACTGAGGGAGCGCCGCACTGTCGGAGGGGCAGTACTGAGGGAGCGCCGCACTGTCGGAGGGGCAGTACTGAGGGAGCGCCGCACTGTCGGAGGGGCAGTACTGAGGGAGCGCCGCACTGTCGGAGGGGCAGTACTGAGGGAGTGCCGCACTGTCGGAGGGGCAGTACTGAGGGAGCGCCGCACTGTCGGAGGGGCAGTACTGAGGGAGCGCCGCACTGTCGGAGGGGCAGTACTGAGGGAGCGCCGCACTGTCGGAGGGGCAGTACTGAGGGAGCGCCGCACTGTCGGAGGGGCAGTACTGAGGGAGCGCCGCACTGTCGGAGGGGCAGTACTGAGGGAGCGCCGCACTGTCGGAGGGGCAGTAACTGAGGGAGCGCCGCACTATCGGAGGGCGGTATTGAGGGAGCGCCGCACTGTCAGAGGGGCGTAACTGAGGGAGCGCCGCACTGTCGGAGGGGCAGTACTGAGGGAGCGCCGCACTGTCGGAGGGGCAGTACTGAGGGAGCGCCGCACTGTCGGAGGGGCAGTACTGAGGGAGCGCCGCATTGTCGGAGGGGCAGTACTGAGGGAGTGCCACATTGTCGGAGGGGCAGTACTGAGGGAGTGCTGCACTGTCGGAGGGGCAGTACTGAGGGAGTGCCGCACTGTCGGAGGGGCAGTACTGAGGGAGCGCCGCACTGTCGGAGGGGCAGTACTGAGGGAGCGCCGCACTGTCGGAGGGAAGTACTGAGGGAGCGCTGCACTGTCGGAGTGGCAGTACTGAGGGAGCGCCGCACTGTCGGAGGGGTAGTACTGAGGGAGGCCGCACTGTCGGAGGGGCAGTACTGAGGGAGCGCCGCACTGTCGGAGGGGCAGTACTGAGGGAGCGCCGCACTGTCGGAGGGGCAGTACTGAGGGAGCGCCGCACTGTCGGAGGGGCAGTACTGAGGGAGCGCCGCACTGTCGGAGGGGCAGTACTGAGGGAGCGCCGCACTGTCGGAGGGGCAGTACTGAGGGAGCGCCGCACTGTCGGAGGGGCAGTACTGAGGGAGCGCCGCACTGTCGGAGGGGCAGTACTGAGGGAGCGCCGCACTGTCGGAGGGGCAGTACTGAGGGAGCGCCGCACTGTCGGAGGGGCAGTACTGAGGGAGCGCCGCACTGTCGGAGGGGCAGTACTGAGGGAGCGCTGCACTGTCGGAGGGGCAGTACTGAGGGAGCGCCGCACTGTCGGAGGGGCAGTACTGAGGGAGCGCCGCACTGTCGGAGGGGCAGTACTGAGGGAGCGCCGCACTGTCGGAGGGGCAGTACTGAGGGAGCGCCGCACTGTCGGAGGGGCAGTACTGAGGGAGCGCCGCACTGTCGGAGGGGCAGTACTGAGGGAGTGCCGCACTGTCGGAGGGGCAGTACTGAGGGAGCGCCGCACTGTCGGAGGGGCAGTACTGAGGGAGCGCTGCACTGTCGGAGGGGCAGTACTGAGGGAGCAGCCGCACTGTCGGAGGGGCAGTACTGAGGGAGTGCGCACTGTCGGAGGGGCAGTACTGAGGGAGTGCTGCACTGTCGGAGGGGCAGTACTGAGGGAGTGCTGCACTGTCGGAGGGGCAGTACTGAGGGAGCGCCGCACTGTCGGAGGGGCAGTACTGAGGGAGCGCCGCACTGTCGGAGGGGCAGTACTGAGGGAGCGCCGCACTGTCGGAGGGGCAGTACTGAGGGAGCAGCCGCACTGTCGGAGGGGCAGTACTGAGGGAGCGCGCACTGTCGGAGGGGCAGTACTGAGGGAGCACCGCAATGTCGGAGGGGCAGTACTGAGGGAGCGCCGCACTGTCGGAGGGGCAGTACTGAGGGAGCGCGCACTGTCGGAGGGGCAGTACTGAGGGAGCGCCGCACTGTCGGAGGGGCAGTACTGAGGGAGCGCCGCACTGTCGGAGGGGCAGTACTGAGGGAGTGCTGCACTGTCGGAGGGGCAGTACTGAGGGAGCGCCGCACTGTCGGAGGGGCAGTACTGAGGGAGCGCCGCACTGTCGGAGGGGCAGTACTGAGGGAGCGCCGCACTGTCGGAGGGGCTGTACTGAGGGAGCGCCGCACTGTCGGAGGGGCAGTACTGAGGGAGTGCGCACTGTCGGAGGGGCAGTACTGAGGGAGCGCCGCACTGTCGGAGGGGCAGTACTGAGGGAGCGCCGCACTGTCGGAGGGGCAGTACTGAGGGAGCGCCGCACTGTCGGAGGGGCAGTACTGAGGGAGCGCCGCACTGTCGGAGGGGCAGTACTGAGGGAGCACCGCACTGTCGGAGGGGCAGTACTGAGGGAGCACCGCACTGTCGGAGGGGCAGTACTGAGGGAGCGCCGCACTGTCGGAGGGGCAGTACTGAGGGAGCGCCGCACTGTCGGAGGGGCAGTACTGAGGGAGCGCCGCACTGTCGGAGGGGCAGTACTGAGGGGCAGCCGCACTGTCGGAGGGGCAGTACTGAGGGAGCGCTGCACTGTCGGAGGGGCAGTACTGAGGGAGCGCCGCACTGTCGGAGGGGCAGTACTGAGGGAGCGCCGCACTGTCGGAGGGGCAGTACTGAGGGAGCGCCGCACTGTCGGAGGGGCAGTACTGAGGGAGCGCCGCACTGTCGGAGGGGCAGTACTGAGGGAGCGCCGCACTGTCGGAGGGGCAGTACTGAGGGAGCGCTGCACTGTCGGAGGGGCAGTACTGAGGGAGCGCCGCACTGTCGGAGGGGCAGTACTGAGGGAGCGCCGCACTGTCGGAGGGGCAGTACTGAGGGAGTGCCGCACTGTCGGAGGGGCAGTACTGAGGGAGCGCCGCACTGTCGGAGGGGCAGTACTGAGGGAGCGCCGCACTGTCGGAGGGGCAGTACTGAGGGAGCGCCGCACTGTCGGAGGGGCAGTACTGAGGGAGCGCCGCACTGTCGGAGGGGCAGTACTGAGGGAGCGCCGCACTGTCGGAGGGGCAGTACTGAGGGAGCGCTGCACTGTCGGAGGGGCAGTACTGAGGGAGCGCCGCACTGTCGGAGGGGCAGTACTGAGGGAGCGCCGCACTGTCGGAGGGGCAGTACTGAGGGAGCGCCGCACTGTCGGAGGGGCAGTACTGAGGGAGCGCCGCACTGTCGGAGGGGCAGTACTGAGGGAGCGCTGCACTGTCGGAGGGGCAGTACTGAGGGAGCCCGCACTGTCGGAGGGGCAGTACTGAGGGAGCGCCGCACTGTCGGAGGGGCAGTACTGAGGGAGCGCCGCACTGTCGGAGGGGCAGTACTGAGGGAGCGCCGCACTGTCGGAGGGGCAGTACTGAGGGAGCACCGCACTGTCGGAGGGGCAGTACCGAGGGAGCGCTGCACTGTCGGAGGGGCGGTACTGAGGGAGCGCCGCACTGTCGGAGGGGCAGTACTGAGAGAGCGCCGCACTGTCGGAGGGGCGGTACTGAGGGAGCGCCGCACTGTCGGAGGGGCGTAACTGAGGGAGCGCCGCACTATCGGAGGGCGGTATTGAGGGAGCGCCGCACTGTCAGAGGGGCGTGACTGAGGGAGCGCCGCACTGTCGGAGGGGCAGTACTGAGGGAGCGCCGCACTGTCGGAGGGGCATTACTGAGGGAGCACCGCACTTTCGGAGGGGGAGTACTGAGGGAGCGCCACATTGTCGGAGGGTCACTACTGAGGGAGCGCCGCACTGTCGGAGGGGCATTACTGAGGGAGCACCGCATTGTCGGAGGGGCAGTACTGAGGGAGTGCCACATTGTCGGAGGGGCAGTACTGAGGGAGTGCTGCACTGTCGGAGGGGCAGTACTGAGTGAGTGCCGCATTGTCGGAGGGGCAGTACTGAGGGAGCGCCGCACTGTCGGAGGGGCAGTACTGAGGGAGCGCCGCACTGTCGGAGGGAAGTACTGAGGGAGCGCTGCACTGTCGGAGGGGCAGTACTGAGGGAGCGCCGCAATGTCGGAGGGGTAGTACTGAGGGAGGGCCGCACTGTCGGAGGGGCAGTACTGAGGGAGCGCAGCACTGTCGGAGGGGCAGTACTGAGGGAGCGCAGCACTGTCGGAGGGAAGTACTGAGGGAGCGCTGCACTGTCGGAGGGGCAGTACTGAGGGAGCGCCGCACTGTCAGAGGGGCAGTACTGAGGGAGCACCGCAATGTCGGAGGTGTAGTACTGAGGGAGGGCCGCACTGTCGGAGGGGCAGTACTGAGGGAGCGCCACATTGTCGGAGGGGCAGTACTGAGGGAGCGCAGCACAGTCGGAGGGGCAGTACTGAGGGAGCGCCGCACTGTCGGAGGGGCAGTACTGAGGGAGCACCACATTGTCGGAGGGGCAGTACTGAGGGAGTGCTGCACTGTCGGAGGGGCAGTACTGAGGGAGCGCCGCACTGTCGGAGGGGCAGTACTGAGGGAGCGCCGCACTGTCGGAGGGGCAGTACTGAGGGAGCGCCGCACTGTCGGAGGGGCAGTACTGAGGGAGCGCCGCACTGTCGGAGGGGCAGTACTGAGGGAGCACCGCACTGTCGGAGGGGCAGTACTGAGGGAGTGCCGCACTGTCGGAGGGGCAGTACTGAGGGAGCGCCTCACTGTCGGAGGGCAGTACTGAGGGAGTGCTGCACTGTCGGAGGGGCAGTACTGAGGGAGCGCCGCACTGTCGGAGGGGCAGTACTGAGGGAGCGCCACATTGTCGGAGGGGCAGTACTGAGGGAGCGCTGCACTGTCGGAGGGGCAGTACTGAGGGAGCGCTGCACTGTCGGAGGGGCAGTACTGAGGGAGCGCCGCACTGTCGGAGGAGCAGTACTGAGGGAGCGCCGCACTGTCGGAGGGGCAGTACTGAGGGAGCGCCGCACTGTCGGAGGGGCAGTACTGAGGGAGCACCGCACTGTTGGAGGGGCAGTACTGAGGGAGCGCTGCACTGTCGGAGGGGCAGTACTGAGGGAGCACCGCAATGTCGGAGGGGCAGTACTGAGGGAGCGCAGCACAGTCGGAGGGGCAGTACTGAGGGAGTGCGGCACTGTCGGAGGGGCAGTACTGAGGGAGTGCCGCATTGTCGGAGGGGCAGTACTGAGGGAGCGCCGCACTGTCGGAGGGGCAATACTGAGGGAGTGCTGCATTGTCGGAGGGGCAGTACTGAGGGAGCGCCGCACTGTCGGAGGGGCAGTATTGAGGGAGCGCCGCACTGTTGGAGGGGCAGTACTGAGGGAGCGCCGCACTGTCGGAGGGGCTGTACTGAGGGAGCACCGCACTGTCGGAGGGGCAGTACTGAGGGAGTGCCGCATTGTCGGAGGGGCAGTACTGAGGGAGTGCTGCACTGTCGGAGGGGCAGTACTGAGGGAGTGCTGCATTGTCGGAGGGGCAGTACTGAGGGAGCGCCGCACTGTCGGAGGGGCAGTACTGAGGGAGCGCTGCACTGTCGGAGGGGCAGTACTGAGGGAGCGCGCACTGTCGGAGGGGCAGTACTGAGGGAGCGCCGCACTGTCGGAGGGGCAGTACTGAGGGAGCGCTGCACTGTCGGAGGGGCAGTACTGAGGGAGCGCTGCACTGTCGGAGGGGCAGTACTGAGGGAGCGCCGCACTGTCGGAGGGGCAGTACTGAGGGAGCGCCGCACTGTCGGAGGGGCAGTACTGAGGGAGCGCCGCACTGTCGGAGGGGCAGTACTGAGGGAGCGCCGCACTGTCGGAGGGGCAGTACTGAGGGAGCGCCGCACTGTCGGAGGGGCAGTACTGAGGGAGCGCCGCACTGTCGGAGGGGCAGTACTGAGGGAGCGCCGCACTGTCGGAGGGGCAGTACTGAGGGAGCACCGCACTGTCGGAGGGGCAGTACTGAGGGAGCGCCGCACTGTCGGAGGGGCAGTACTGAGGGAGCGCCGCACTGTCGGAGGGGCAGTACTGAGGGAGCACCGCACTGTCGGAGGGGCAGTACTGAGGGAGTGCGCACTGTCGGAGGGGCAGTACTGAGGGAGCGCCGCACTGTCGGAGGGGCAGTACTGAGGGAGCGCCGCACTGTCGGAGGGGCAGTACTGAGGGAGCGCCGCACTGTCGGAGGGGCAGTACTGAGGGAGCGCCGCACTGTCGGAGGGGCAGTACTGAGGGAGCGCGCACTGTCGGAGGGGCAGTACTGAGGGAGCGCCGCACTGTCGGAGGGGCAGTACTGAGGGAGCAGCCGCACTGTCGGAGGGGCAGTACTGAGGGAGCGCCGCACTGTCGGAGGGGCAGTACTGAGGGAGCGCCGCACTGTCGGAGGGGCAGTACTGAGGGAGCGCCGCACTGTCGGAGGGGCAGTACTGAGGGAGCGCCGCACTGTCGGAGGGGCAGTACTGAGGGAGCGCCGCACTGTCGGAGGGGCAGTACTGAGGGAGCGCTGCACTGTCGGAGGGGCAGTACTGAGGGAGCGCCACATTGTCGGAGGGGCAGTACTGAGGGAGCGCCGCACTGTCGGAGGGGCATTACTGAGGGAGCACCGCGCTGTTGAAGGGGCATGACTGAGGGAGCGCCGCACTGTCGGAGGGGCAGTACTGAGGGAGTGCCGCATTGTCGGAGGGGCAGTACTGAGGGTGCGACGCACTGTCGGAGGGGCGGTACTGAGGGAGCGCCGCACTGTCGGAGGGGCAGTACTGAGGGAGCACCGCACTGTCGGAGGGGCAGTACTGCGGGAGCGCCACAGTGTCGGAGGGGCAGTACTGAGGGAGTGCCACATTGTCGGAGGGGCAGTACTGAGGGAGCACCGCACTGTCGGAGGGGCAGTACTGAGGGAGTGCCACATTGTCGGAGGGGCAGTACTGAGGGAGTGCCGCACTGTCGGAGGGGCAGTACTGAGGGAGTGCCGCATTGTCGGAGGGGCAGTACTGAGGGAGCGCCGCACTGTCGGAGGGGCAGTACTGAGGGAGCGCCGCACTGTCGGAGGGGCAGTACTGAGGGAGCGCCGCACTGTCGGAGGGGCAGTACTGAGGGAGCTCCGCACTGTCGGAGGGGCAGTACTGAGGGAGCGCCGCACTGTCGGAGGGGCAGTACTGAGGGAGTGCCTGCACTGTCGGAGGGGCAGTACTGAGGGAGCGCTGCACTGTCGGAGGGGCAGTACTGAGGGAGCGCCGCACTGTCGGAGGGGCAGTACTGAGGGAGCGCCGCACTGTCGGAGGGGCAGTACTGAGGGAGCGCCGCACTGTCGGAGGGGCAGTACTGAGGGAGCACCGCACTGTCGGAGGGGCAGTACTGAGGGAGCGCTGCACTGTCGGAGGGGCAGTACTGAGGGAGCGCCGCACTGTCGGAGGGGCAGTACTGAGGGAGCGCAGCACTGTCGGAGGGGCAGTACTGAGGGAGCGCGCACTGTCGGAGGGGCAGTACTGAGGGAGCGCCGCACTGTCGGAGGGGCAGTACTGAGGGAGCGCCGCACTGTCGGAGGGGCAGTACTGAGGGAGTGCTGCATTGTCGGAGGGGCAGTACTGAGGGAGCGCCGCACTGTCGGAGGGGCAGTACTGAGGGAGCGCCGCACTGTTGGAGGGGCAGTACTGAGGGAGCGCCGCACTGTCGGAGGGGCTGTACTGAGGGAGCACCGCACTGTCGGAGGGGCAGTACTGAGGGAGTGCCGCATTGTCGGAGGGGCAGTACTGAGGGAGTGCTGCACTGTCGGAGGGGCAGTACTGAGGGAGTGCTGCACTGTCGGAGGGGCAGTACTGAGGGAGCGCCGCACTGTCGGAGGGGCAGTACTGAGGGAGCGCTGCACTGTCGGAGGGGCAGTACTGAGGGAGCGCCACATTGTCGGAGGGGCAGTACTGAGGGAGCACCGCATTGTCGGAGGGGCAGTACTGAGGGAGTGCTGCACTGTCGGAGGGGCAGTACTGAGGGAGTGCTGCACTGTCGGAGGGGCAGTACTGAGGGAGTGCCGCACTGTCGGAGGGGCAGTACTGAGGGAGCGACGCACTGTCGGAGGGGCAGTACTGAGGGAGCGCCGCACTGTCGGAGGGGCAGTACTGAGGGAGCGCCGCACTGTCGGAGGGGCAGTACTGAGGGAGCACCGCACTGTCGGAGGGGCAGTACTGAGGGAGCGCGCACTGTCGGAGGGGCAGTACTGAGGGAGCGCCGCACTGTCGGAGGGGCAGTACTGAGGGAGCACCGCACTGTCGGAGGGGCAGTACTGAGGGAGTGCCGCACTGTCGGAGGGGCAGTACTGAGGGAGTGCCGCACTGTCGGAGGGGCAGTACTGAGGGAGCACCGCACTGTCGGAGGGGCAGTACTGAGGGAGTGCGCACTGTCGGAGGGGCAGTACTGAGGGAGTGCCGCACTGTCGGAGGGGCAGTACTGAGGGAGCGACGCACTGTCGGAGGGGCAGTACTGAGGGAGCGCCGCACTGTCGGAGGGGCAGTACTGAGGGAGCGCCGCACTGTCGGAGGGGCAGTACTGAGGGAGCGCCGCACTGTCGGAGGGGCAGTACTGAGGGAGCGCCGCACTGTCGGAGGGGCAGTACTGAGGGAGCACCGCACTGTCGGAGGGCAGTACTGAGGGAGCGCCGCACTGTCAGAGGGGCAGTACTGAGGGAGCGCCGCACTGTCGGAGGGGCAGTACTGAGGGAGCAGCGCACTGTCGGAGGGCAGTACTGAGGGAGCGCCGCACTGTCGGAGGGGCAGTACTGAGGGAGCGCCGCACTGTCGGAGGGGCAGTACTGAGGGAGCGCTGCACTGTCGGAGGGGCAGTACTGAGGGAGCGCCGCACTGTCGGAGGGGCAGTACTGAGGGAGCGCCGCACTGTCGGAGGGGCAGTACTGAGGGAGCCCGCACTGTCGGAGGGGCAGTACTGAGGGAGCGCCGCACTGTCGGAGGGGCAGTACTGAGGGAGTGCCGCACTGTCGGAGGGGCAGTACTGAGGGTGCGACGCACTGTCGGAGGGGCAGTACTGAGGGAGCGCCGCACTGTCGGAGGGGCAGTACTGAGGGAGCACCGCACTGTCGGAGGGGCAGTACTGAGGGAGCGCCACAGTGTCGGAGGGGCAGTACTGAGGGAGTGCCACATTGTCGGAGGGGCAGTACTGAGGGAGCACCGCACTGTCGGAGGGGCAGTACTGAGGGAGTGCCACATTGTCGGAGGGGCAGTACTGAGGGAGTGCCGCACTGTCGGAGGGGCAGTACTGAGGGAGTGCCGCATTGTCGGAGGGGCAGTACTGAGGGAGCGCCGCACTGTCGGAGGGGCAGTACTGAGGGAGCGCCGCACTGTCGGAGGGCAGTACTGAGGGAGCGCCGCACTGTCGGAGGGGCAGTACTGAGGGAGCGCCGCACTGTCGGAGGGGCTGTACTGAGGGAGCACCGCACTGTCGGAGGGGCAGTACTGAGGGAGCACCGCACTGTCGGAGGAGCAGTACTGAGGGAGTGCCGCACTGTCGGAGGGGCAGTACTGAGGGTGCGACGCACTGTCGGAGGGGCGGTACTGAGGGAGCGCCGCACTGTCGGAGGGGCAGTACTGAGGGAGCGCCACAGTGTCGGAGGGGCAGTACTGAGGGAGTGCCACATTGTCGGAGGGGCAGTACTGAGGGACCATCGCACTGTCGGAGGGGCTGTACTGAGGGAGTGCCACATTGTCGGAGGGGCAGTACTGAGGGAGCACCGCAATGTCGGAGGGGTAGTACTGAGGGAGGGCCGCACTGTCGGAGGGGCGTACTGAGGGAGCGCCGCACTGTCGGAGGGGCAGTACTGAGAGAGCGCCGCACTGTCGGAGGGGCGGTACTGAGGGAGCGCCGCAATGTCGGAGGGGCAGGACTGAGGGAGCGCCGCACTGTCGGAGGGCGGTACTGAGGGAGCGCCGCACTGTCAGAGGGGCCGTACTGAGGGAGCGCCGCACTGTCGTAGGGGCAGTACTGAGGGAGCGCCGCACTGTCTGAGGGGCAGTACTGAGTGCGCGCCACACTGTCAGAGGGGCATTACTGAGGGAGCACCGCACTTTCGGAGGGGCAGTACTGAGGGAGCGCCACATTGTCGGAGGGGCAGTACTGAGGGAGCGCCGCACTGTCGGAGGGGCATTACCGAGGGAGCACCGCGCTGTTGAAGGGGTATTACTGAGGGAGCGCCGCAGTGTCGGAGGGGCAGTACTGAGGGCGTGCCGCATTGTCGGAGGGGCAGTACTGAGGGTGCGACGCACTGTCGGAGGGGCGGTACTGAGGGAGCGCCGCACTGTCGGAGGGGCAGTACTGAGGGAGCACCGCACTGTCGGAGGGGCAGTACTGCGGGAGCGCCACAGTGTCGGAGGGGCAGTACTGAGGGAGTGCCACATTGTCGGAGGGGCAGTACTGAGGGAGTGCCACATTGTCGGAGGGGCAGTACTGAGGGAGTGCCACATTGTCGGAGGGGCAGTACTGAGGCACCACCGCACTGTCGGAGGGGCAGTACTGAGGGAGCGCCGCACTGTCGGAGGGGCAGTACTGAGGGAGTGCTGCATGTCGGAGGGGCAGTACTGAGGGAGTGCCGCACTGTCGGAGGGGCAGTACTGAGGGAGCGCCGCACTGTCGGAGGGGCAGTACTGAGGGAGCGCCGCACTGTCGGAGGGGCAGTACTGAGGGAGCGCCGCACTGTCGGAGGGGCAGTACTGAGGGAGCGCCGCACTTGTCGGAGGGGCAGTACTGAGGGAGCGACGCACTGTCGGAGGGGCAGTACTGAGGGAGCGCCGCACTGTCGGAGGGGCAGTACTGAGGGAGCACCGCACTGTCGGAGGGGCAGTACTGAGGGAGCGCCACATTGTCGGAGTGGCAGTACTGAGGGAGCGCCGCACTGTCGGAGGGGCAGTACTGAGGGAGCACCGCACTGTCGGAGGGGCAGTACTGAGGGAGTGCCACATTGTCGGAGGGGCAGTACTGAGGGAGTGCTGCACTGTCGGAGGGGCAGTACTGAGGGAGCGCCGCACTGTCGGAGGGGCAGTACTGAGGGAGCGCCGCACTGTCGGAGGGGCAGTACTGAGGGAGCTCCGCACTGTCGGAGGGGCAGTACTGAGGGAGCGCCGCACTGTCGGAGGGGCAGTACTGAGGGAGCGCCGCACTGTCGGAGGGGCAGTACTGAGGGAGTGCCGCACTGTCGGAGGGGCAGTACTGAGGGAGCGCTGCACTGTCGGAGGGGCAGTACTGAGGGAGCGCCGCACTGTCGGAGGGGCAGTACTGAGGGAGCGCCGCACTGTCGGAGGGGCAGTACTGAGGGAGCGCCGCAATGTCGGAGGGGCAGTACTGAGGGAGCGCCGCACTGTCGGAGGGGCAGTACTGAGGGAGCGCCGCACTGTCGGAGGGGCAGTACTGAGGGAGCGCCGCACTGTCGGAGGGGCATTACTGAGGGAGCACCGCACTGTCGGAGGGGCAGTACTGAGGGAGCGCCACATGTCGGAGGGGCAGTACTGAGGGAGCGCCGCACTGTCGGAGGGGCAGTACTGAGGGAGCACCGCGCTGTTGAAGGGGCATTACTGAGGGAGCGCCGCACTGTCGGAGGGGCAGTACTGAGGGAGCACCGCACTGTCGGAGGGGCAGTACTGCGGGAGCGCCACATTGTCGGAGGGGCAGTACTGAGGGAGCACCGCACTGTCGGAGGGGCAGTACTGAGGGAGAGCCACATTGTCGGAGGGGCAGTACTGAGGGAGTGCTGCACTGTCGGAGGGGCAGTACTGAGGGAGTGCCGCATTGTCGGAGGGGCAGTACTGAGGGAGCGCCGCACTGTCGGAGGGGCAGTACTGAGGGAGCGCCGCACTGTCGGAGGGCAGTACTGAGGGAGCGCCGCACTGTCGGAGGGGCAGTACTGAGGGAGCGCCGCACTGTCGGAGGGGCTGTACTGAGGGAGCACCGCACTGTCGGAGGGGCAGTACTGAGGGAGCACCGCACTGTCGGAGGAGCAGTACTGAGGGAGAGCCGCATTGTCGGAGGGGCGGTACTGAGGGTGCGACGCACTGTCGGAGGGGCGGTACTGAGGGAGCGCCGCACTGTCGGAGGGGCAGTACTGAGGGAGCGCCACAGTGTCGGAGGGGCAGTACTGAGGGAGTGCCACATTGTCGGAGGGGCAGTACTGAGGGAGTGCCACATTGTCGGAGGGGCAGTACTGAGGGAGTGCCACATTGTCAGAGGGGCAGTACTGAGGGACCACCGCACTGTCGGAGGGGCAGTACTGAGGGAGCGCCGCACTTTAGGAGGGGCAGTACTGAGGGAGCACCGCAATGTCGGAGGGGTAGTACTGAGGGAGGGCCGCACTGTCGGAGGGGCAGTACTGAGGGAGCGCCGCACTGTCGGAGGGGCAGTACTGAGGGAGCACCGCAATGTCGGAGGGGCAGTACTGAGGGAGCGCTGCACTGTCGGAGGGGCGGTACTGAGGGAGCCCCGCACTGTCGGAGGGGCAGAACTGAGAGAGCGCCGCACTGTCGGAGGGGCAGTACTGAGGGAGCGCCGCAATGTCGGAGGGGCAGTACTGAGGGAGCGCCGCACTGTCGGAGGGGCAGTACTGAGGGAGCGCCGCACTGTCAGAGGGGCAGTACTGAGGGAGCGCCGCACTGTCGGAGGGGCAGTACTGAGGGAGCGCCGCACTGTCAGAGGGGCAGTACTGAGGGAGCGCCGCATTGTCGGAGGGGCAGTACTGAGGGAGCGACGCACTGTCGGAGGGGCAGTACTGAGGGAGCGCCGCACTGTCGGAGGGGCAGTACTGAGGGAGCCCGCACTGTCGGAGGGGCAGTACTGAGGGAGCGCCACTGTCGGAGGGGCAGTACTGAGGGAGTGCCACATTGTCGGAGGGGCAGTACTGAGGGAGCACCGCACTGTCGGAGGGGCAGTACTGAGGGAGCGCCACATTGTCGGAGGGGCAGTACTGAGGGAGTGCCGCACTGTCGGAGGGGCAGTACTGAGGGAGCGCCGCACTGTCGGAGGGGCAGTACTGAGGGAGCGCCGCATTGTCGGAGGGGCAGTACTGAGGGACCACCGCACTGTCGGAGGGGCAGTACTGAGGGAGTGCCACATTGTCGGAGGGGCAGTACTGAGGGAGTGCTGCACTGTCGGAGGGGCAGTACTGAGGGAGTGCTGCATTGTCGGAGGGGCAGTACTGAGGGAGCACCGCACTGTCGGAGGAGCAGTACTGAGGGAGCACCGCACTGTCGGAGGGGCTGTACTGAGGGAGCGCCGCACTTTCGGAGGGGCAGTACTGAGGGAGCGCCGCACTGTCGGAGGGGCAGTACTGAGGGAGCACCGCACTGTTGGAGGGGCAGTCCTGAGGGAGCGCTGCACTGTCAGAGGGGCAGTACTGAGGGAGCGCCGCACTTTCGGAGGGGCAGTACTGAGGGAGCACCGCAATGTCGGAGGGGTAGTACTGAGGGAGGGCTGCACTGTCGGAGGGGCAGTGCTGAGGGAGCGCCGCACTGTCGGAGGGGCAGTACTGAGGGAGCGCCGCACTGTCGGAGGGGCAGTACTGAGGGAGCACCGCAATGTCGGAGGGGCAGTCCTGAGGGAGCGCTGCACTGTCGGAGGGGCGGTACTGAGGGAGCGCCGCACAGTCGGAGGGGCAGTACTGAGAGAGCGCCGCACTGTCGGAGGGGCGGTACTGAGGGAGCGCCGCAATGTCGGAGGGGCAGTACTGAGGGAGCGCCGCACTGTCGGAGGGCGGTATTGACGGAGCGCCGCACTGTCAGAGGGGCGTAACTGAGGGAGCGCCGCACTGTCGGAGGGGCAGTACTGAGGGAGCGCCGCACTGTCTGAGGGGCAGTACTGAGTGAGCGCCACACTGTCAGAGGGGCAGTACTGAGGGAGCGCCGCACTGTCGGAGGGGCATTACTGAGGGAGCACCGCACTTTCGGAGGGGCAGTACTGAGGGAGCGCCACATTGTCGGAGGGGCAGTACTGAGGGAGCGCCGCACCGTGGGAGGGGCATTACTGAGGGAGCACCGCGCTGTTGAAGGGGCATTACTGAGGGAGCGCCGCACTGTCGGAGGGGCAGTACTGAGGGAGTGCCGCATTGTCGGAGGGGCAGTACTGAGGGTGCGACGCACTGTCGGAGGGGCGGTACTGAGGGAGCGCCGCACTGTCGGAGGGGCAGTACTGAGGGAGCGCCACATTGTCGGAGGGGCAGTACTGAGGGAGCGCCGCACTGTTGGAGGGGCATTACTGAGGGAGCACCGCACTGTCGGAGGGGCAGTACTGAGGGAGTGCCACATTGTCGGAGGGGCAGTACTGAGGGAGTGCTGCACTGTCGGAGGGGCAGTACTGAGTGAGTGCCGCATTGTCGGAGGGGCAGTACTGAGGGAGCGCCGCAATGTCGGAGGGGCAGTACTGAGGGAGCGCCGCACTGTCGGAGGGGCAGTACTGAGGGAGCGCCGCACTGTCAGAGGGGCGTAACTGAGGGAGCGCCGCACTGTCGGAGGGGCAGTACTGAGGGAGCGCCGCACTGTCTGAGGGGCAGTACTGAGTGAGCGCCACACTGTCGGAGGGGCAGTACTGAGGGAGCGCCGCACTGTCGGAGGGGCATTACTGAGGGAGCACCGCACTTTCGGAGGGGCAGTACTGAGGGAGCGCCACATTGTCGGAGGGTCACTACTGAGGGAGCGCCGCACTGTCGGAGGGGCAGTACTGAGGGAGCACCGCACTGTCGGAGGGGCAGTACTGAGGGAGTGCCACATTGTCGGAGGGGCAGTACTGAGGGAGTGCTGCACTGTCGGAGGGGCAGTACTGAGTGAGTGCCGCACTGTCGGAGGGGCAGTACTGAGGGAGCGCCGCACTGTCGGAGGAGCAGTACTGAGGGAGCGCCGCACTGTCGGAGGGAAGTACTGAGGGAGCGCTGCACTGTCGGAGGGGCAGTACTGAGGGAGCACCGCACTGTCGGAGGGGCAGTACTGAGGGAGCACCGCAATGTCGGAGGGGCAGTACTGAGGGAGCACCGCAATGTCGGAGGGGCAGTACTGAGGGAGCGCAGCACAGTCGGAGGGGCAGTACTGAGGGAGCTCCGCACTGTCGGAGGGGCAGTACTGAGGGAGCACCGCACTGTCGGAGGGGCAGTACTGAGGGAGTGCCGCATTGTCGGAGGGGCGGTACTGAGGGAGCGCCGCACTGTCAGAGGGGCAGTACTGAGGGAGCACCGCATTGTCGGAGGGGCAGTACTGAGGGAGTGCTGCACTGTCGGAGGGGCAGTACTGAGGGAGTGCTGCATTGTCGGAGGGGCAGTACTGAGGGAGTGCCGCATTGTCGGAGGGGCAGTACTGAGGGTGCGACGCACTGTCGGAGGGGCGGTACTGAGGGAGCGCCGCACTGTCGGAGGGGCAGTACTGAGGGAGCACCGCACTGTCGGAGGGGCAGTACTGAGGGAGCGCCACATTGTCGGAGTGGCAGTACTGAGGGAGCGCCGCACTGTCGGAGGGGCAGTACTGAGGGAGCACCGCACTGTCGGAGGGGCAGTACTGAGGGAGTGCCACATTGTCGGAGGGGCAGTACTGAGGGAGTGCTGCACTGTCGGAGGGGCAGTACTGAGTGAGTGCCGCATTGTCGGAGGGGCAGTACTGAGGGAGCGCCGCACTGTCGGAGGGGCAGTACTGAGGGAGCGCCGCACTGTCGGAGGGAAGTACTGAGGGAGCGCTGCACTGTCGGAGGGGCAGTACTGAGGGAGTGCTGCACTGTCGGAGGGGCAGTACTGAGGGAGCACCGCACTGTCGGAGGAGCAGTACTGGGGGAGCGCCGCAATGTCGGAGGGGCAGTACTGAGTGAGTGCCGCATTGTCGGAGGGGCAGTACTGAGGGAGCGCCGCACTGTCGGAGGGGCAGTACTGAGGGAGCGCCGCACTGTCGGAGGGAAGTACTGAGGGAGCGCTGCACTGTCGGAGGGGCAGTACTGAGGGAGCGCCGCACTGTCGGAGGGGCAGTACTGAGGGAGCACCGCACTGTCGGAGGGGCAGTACTGAGGGAGCGCCGCAATGTCGGAGGGGTAGTACTGAGGGAGGGCCGCACTGTCGGAGGGGCAGTACTGAGGGAGCGCAGCACTGTCGGAGGGAAGTACTGAGGGAGCGCCGCACTGTCGGAGGGGCAGTACTGAGGGAGCGCCGCACTGTCGGAGGGAAGTACTGAGGGAGCGCTGCACTGTCGGAGTGGCAGTACTGAGGGAGCGCTGCACTGTCGGAGGGGCAGTACTGAGGGAGCACCGCACTGTCGGAGGGGCAGTACTGGGGGAGCGCCGCAATGTCGGAGGGGCAGTACTGAGGGAGTGCTGCACTGTCGGAGGGGCAGTACTGAGGGAGCTCCGCACTGTCGGAGGGGCAGTACTGAGGGAGTGCCGCACTGTCGGAGGGGCAGTACTGAGGGAGTGCTGCACTGTCGGAGGGGCAGTACTGAGTGAGTGCCGCACTGTCGGAGGGGCAGTACTGAGGGAGCGCCGCACTGTCGGAGGGAAGTACTGAGGGAGCGCTGCACTGTCGGAGGGGCAGTACTGAGGGAGCGCCGCACTGTCGGAGGGGCAGTACTGAGGGAGCGCCGCAATGTCGGAGGGGTAGTACTGAGGGAGGGCCGCACTGTCGGAGGGGCAGTACTGAGGGAGCGCCGCACTGTCGGAGGGGCAGTACTGAGGGAGCGCTGCACTGTCGGAGGGAAGTACTGAGGGAGCGCTGCACTGTCGGAGGGGCAGTACTGAGGGAGCACCGCACTGTCGGAGGGGCAGTACTGAGGGAGCGCCGCACTGTCGGAGGTGCCATCTTTCAGATGAGGCATCTGCCCTCTCAGTTGGACACAAAGGGTCCCACAGCCACTATTTCGAAGTTGAGCAGGGGAGTTCTCCCCGGTGTCCTGGGGCCAATATTTATCCCTCAAACAACATCACTGAAACAGATCTCATTATTACATTGCTATATGTGGGAGCTTGCTGTGCGCAAATTGGCTGAAGCGTTTCCTACATGACAACAGTGACCACACTTCAAAAAAAAAAGCACTTCATTGGCTGTGAAGCGCTTTGGGACGTCCTGAGGTGGTGAAAGGCGCTGGAGAAATGCAAGTCTTTTTTTAAGATGCTCCTTAAAACCTCCCTCTTTGACCAAGCTTTTGGTCACCTGTCCTAATATCTCCTTATGTGGCTCGGGGTCAGATTTTGTTTGATTTACGCTCCTGTGAAGCGCCGCGGGACGTTTTACTACGTTAAAGGCGCTGTATAAATACAAGATGTTGTTGTTGGAGAGAGTCTCGCGGTTGAGAAGATGGGTTGAGATTGTCGAAATCAGTCACCGTGATCTCCGAGAACTCGCTTGATCGTATCTGGTGTCGGAGAGCAATTTCCTTCTAAATTAATATTTCTTGTGTTTTGTTCTGCCTCTGCCTCGGGGGTTGGGTTGATGGTGAACCTGGGCTTGAAGGGACACACCAGACGGAGAGATCAGCCTCCTGCATTCCTGGAATCATAGAATCACACAGCGCAGGAGGAGGCCATTCGGCCCATCGTGCCTGTGCCGGCTCTTTGAACGAGCTCTCCAATTAGTCCCACTCTCTCCCCCCTGCTCTTTCCTCCGTAGCCCTGTGAATTTTTCCCCTTCAAGTATTTATCCAATTCCCCATTTGAAAGTAACGATTGAATCTGCTCCGACCGCCCTTTCAGGCAGCGCGTTCCAGATCACAACAACTCGCTGCGTAAAAAAAAATCCTCCTCATCTCCCCCTCTGGTTCTTTGACCGATTATCTTCAATCTGTGTCCTCTGGTTACCGACCCTCCTGCCACTGGAAACAGTTTCTCTCCACCTATCCTATCAAAACACTCGATAATTTTGAACACCTCTATTAAATCTCCCCTGAACCTTCTCTGCTCGAAGGAGAACAATCCCAGCTTCTCCAGTTTCTCCGCGTAACTGAAGTCCTGTTGTCTACGTTGTTATGTTTGTTCTATGACGTGAGTCTGAATGTGTGAGGAAGGTGACAGAAGCATATGGCTCAGTGGAACCCGTGCTGTACCTGCCCTGGGAGTGTTTGATGGGACAGTGCAGAGGGAGCTTTACTCTGTATCTAACCCCGTGCTGTACCTGCCCTGGGAGTGTTTGATGGGACAGTGTAGAGGGAGCTTTACTCTGTATCTAACCCGTGCTGTACCTGCCCTGGGAGTGTTTGATGCGACAGTGTAGAGGGAGCTTTACTCTGTATCTAACCCGTGCTGTACCTGCCCTAGGAGTGTTTGATGGGACAGTCAGAGGGAGCTTTACTCTGTACCTAACCCATGCTGTACCTGCCCTGGGAGTGTTTGATGGGTCATTGTAGAGGGAGCTTTACTCTGTATCTAACCCGTACTGTACCTGTCCTGTGGGTGTTTGATTGGGAAAGTGCAGAGAGAGTTGTACTCTGTATCTAACCGCGTGCTACACCTGCCCTGGGCGTGTTTGACGGGACAGTGTAGAGGGGGCTTTACTCTGTATCTAACCCTGTGCTGTATCTAACCTGGGAGTGTTGATGAGACAGTGCAGAGGGAGCTTTACTCTGTACCGAACCCATGCTGTACCTGCCCTGGGAGAGTTTGATGGGGACAGTGTGGAGGGAGCTTTACTCTGTATCTAACCTGTGCTGTACCAGCCCTGGGAGTGTTTGATGGGACAGTGCAGAGGGAGATTTACTCTGTATCTAACCCCGTGCTGTACCTGCCCTGGGAGTGTTTGATGGGACAGTGCAGAGGGAGCTTTAATCTGTATCTAACCCGTGCTGCACCTGTCCTGGGAGTGTTTGATGGGGACGGTGTAGAGGGAGCTTTACTCTGTATCTAACCCGTGCTGCACCTGTCCTGGGACTGTTTGATGGGACAGTGTAGAGGGAGATTTACTCTGTATCTAACCCCGTGCTGTACCTGCCCTGGGAGTGTTTGATGGGACAGTGTAGAGGGGGTTTACTCTGTATCTAACCCGTTCTGTACCTGCCCTGGGAGTGTTTGATGGGACAGTGCAGAGCGAGCTTTACTCTGTATCTAACCCGTGCTGTACCTGCCCTGGACGTATTTGACGGGACAGTGTCGAGGGAGCTTTATCTGTATCTAACCCGTGCTGTACCTGCCCTGGGCGTGTTTGACGGGACAGTGTAGAGCGGGCTTTACTCTGTATCTAACGCTGTGCTGTACCTGCCCTGGGAGTGTTTGATGGGGACAGTTTAGAGGGAGCTTTACTCTGTACCTAACCCGTGCTGTACCTGTCCTGGGAGTGTTTGGTGGGACATTGTACAGGGAGCTTTACTCTGTATCTAACCGGTGCTGTACCTTCCCTGTGAGCGTTTGATGGGACACTGTAGAGGGAGCTTTACTCTGTATCTCACCCGTGCTGTACCTGCCCTGGGAGTGTTTGATGGGACAGTGTGGAGGGAGCTTTACTCTGTATCTAACCTGTGCTGTACCTGCCCTGGGAGTGTTTGATGGGACAGTGTGGAGGGAGCTTAACTCTATCTAACCCGTGCTGCACCTGCCCTGGGAGTGTTTGATGGGACAGTGTAGAGGGAGCTTTACTCTGTATCTAACCCATGCTGCACCTGTCCTGGGAGTGTTTGATGGGGAGGGTGTAGAGGGAGCTTTACTCTGTATCCAACCCGTGCTGCACCTGTCCTGGGAGTGTTTGATGGGACAGTGTAGAGGGAGATTTACTCTGTATCTAACCCCGTGCTGTACCTGCCCTGGGATTGTTTGATGGGACATTGTACAGGGAGCTTTACTCTGTATCTAACCCCGTGCTGTACCTGCCCTGGGATTGTTTGATGGGACATTGTACAGGGAGCTTTACTCTGTATCTAACCCGTGCTGTACCTGCCCTGGGCGTGTTTGACGGGACAGTGGAGAGGGTGCTTTACTCTGTATCTAACCCTGTGCTGTACCTGCCCTGGGAGTGTTTGATGGGGACAGTGTAGAGGGAGCTTTGCTCTGTAGCTAACCCGTGCTGCACCTGCCCTGGGAGTGTTTGATGGGGACAGTGTAGAGGGAGCTTTACTCTGTATCTAACCCGTGCTGCACCTGTCCTGGGAGTGTTTGATGGGACAGTGTAGAGGGAGATTTACTCTGTATCTAACCCGTGCTGCACCTGTCCTGGGAGTGTTTGATGGGACAGTGTAGAGGGAGCTTTACTCTGTATCTGCCCCCGTGCTGCACCTGTCCTGGGAGTGTTTGATGGGGACAGTGTAGAGGGAGCTTTACTCTGTATCTAACCCGTGCTGCACCTGTCCTGGGAGTGTTTGATGGGACAGTGTAGAGGGAGATTTACTCTGTATCTAACCCGTGCTGTACCTGCCCTGGGAGTGTTTGATGCGACAGTGTAGAGGGAGCTTTACTCTGTATTTAACCCGTGCTGCACCTGTCCTGGGCTGCACCTGTCCTGGGAGTGTTTGATGGGGACGTTTTAGAGGGAGCTTTACTCTGTATCTAACCCGTGCTGCACCTGTCCTGGGACTGTTTGATGGGACAGTGTAGAGGGAGATTTACTCTGTATCTAACCCCGTGCTGTACCTGCCCTGGGAGTGTTTGATGGGACAGTGTAGAGGGGGCTTTACTCTGTATCTAACCCGTTCTGTACCTGCCCTGGGTGTGTTTGACGGGACAGTGTAGAGGGGGCTTTACTCTGTATCTAACCCTGTGCTGTATCTAACCTGGGTGTGTTTGATGGGGCAGTGTGGAGGGAGCTTTACACTGTACCTAACCCATGCTGTACCTGCCCTGGGAGTGTTTGATGGACAAAATTGAGAGGTCGCACAACACCAGGTTATAGTCCAACAGTTTTATTTGAAATCACAAGCTTTCGGAGCTATCGATTGCTCCTTCCTCAGGTGAAGTAAATTAGATACAGAATCGTCAAAGCATATATGGATAGAGAACAAAGCATGTGTACCTTACAATTGCAGACCACTAAATTAAATCATCCTGACTATCTGCCGAGGTGTGATAAAGTTAATCAAGTCAGCCAGGAAGGTACCACATCAAAGACATAGCAAGATACAACTGAGACAATGAGGTGTTGTCGCAGGGGTTCTAACGTGTCAAAAGCTGCCGTCTGTATGTAAAACGAAAAGCTTTAAAATTTTTACTTTTTTACTGGGAAAATTTTTACTTTTTTACTGGGAATCACATCTGTGAACAAGCCAATGACGACTCGAGTCCGGATCACGTCATGTATCGTGACATAAACCCAAGATCCCGGTTGAGACCGTCTTCATGAGTGCGGAACTTGGCTATCAGTTTCTGCTCGATGATTTTGCGTTGTCATGTGTTTCTAAGGTTGCCTTGGAGAACGCTTACCCGCAGATCCGAGGCTGAATGTCCTTGACTGCTGAAGTGTTCCCCGACTGGGAGGTAACAATCCTGCCTGGCGATTGTTGCGCGGTGCTCGTTCATACGTTGTCTCAGTGTCTGCATGGTCTCGCCGATGTACCATGCCGCGGTGCATTCTTTCCTGCAACGTATGAGGTAGACAACGTTGGCCGAGTCACATGAGTATGTACCATGTACCTGGTGGGTAGTGTCCTCACGTGTGATGGTGGTATCTGTGTTGATGATCTGGCATGTCTTGCAGAGTTTGCCATGGCAGGGTTGTGTGGTGTCGTGGTCGCTGTTATCCTGAAAGCTGGGTAATTTGCTGCGAACGATGGTACTTCTGAGGTTAGGCGGCTGTTTGAAGGCAAGTAGTGGAGGCGTGGGGATGGCCTTAGCGAGGTGTTTGTCGTCATCGATGACATGTTGAAGGCTGCGAAGAACATGGCGTAGTTTCTCCGCTCCGGGGAAGTACTGGACGACGTAGGGTACCCTGTTGGTTGTGTCCCGTGTTTGCCTTCTGAGGAGGTCTATGCGATTTTTCGCTGTGGCCCGTCGGAACTGTCGATCGATGAGTCGAGCGTCATATCCCGTTCTTACGAGGGCGTTTTTCAGCGTCCGTAGGTGTCCATCGCGTTCCTCCTCGTCTGAGCAGATCCTGTGTATTCGCAGGGCTTGTCCATAGGGGATGGCTTCTTTAACATGGTTAGGGTGGAAGCTGGAGAAGTGGAGCATCGTGAGGTTGTCCGTGGGCTTGCGGTAGAGTGAAGTGCTGAGGTGTCCGTCTTTGATGGAGATTCGTGTGTCCAGGAATGAGACCGATTCTGAGGAGTAGTCCATGGTGAGTTTGATGGTGGGATGGAACTTGTTTATGTTATCGTGTAGTCTTTTCAGTGATCCTTCGCCATGGGTCCAAAGGAAGAAAATGTCGTCGATGTATCTGGTGTACAGCGTTGGCTGGAGGTCCTGTGCAGCGAAGAAGTCTTGCTCGAACTTGTGCATGAAGATGTTGGCGTATTGGGGTGCGAATTTGGTCCCCATGGCTGTTCCGTGTGTTTGGGTAAAAAAATGGTTGTCGAAGGTGAAGACATTGTGGTCAAGGATGAAGCGGATGAGTTGTAGGATGGCGTCTGGAGATTGGCTGTTGTTGATGTTGAGTACTGAGGCTGTTGCAGCGATGCCGTCATCGTGGGGGATACTGGTGTAGAGTGCCGATACGTCCATCGTGGCAAGGAGTGTTCCTGGTTCAACTGGTCCGTGGGTGCTGAGTTTCTGTAAGAAGTCTGTAGTGTCGCGACAGAAGCTGGGGGTTCCCTGTACGATGGGTTTCAGAATGCCCTCGACGTATCCAGAGAGGTTCTCACACAGGGTTCCATTGCCTGATACGATAGGACGTCCGGGTGTGTTGGCTTTGTGTATCTTTGGGAGGCAGTAGAAGTCTCCCACGCGGGGAGTACGTGGGATGAGAGCGCGTAGGATGTTTTGAAGGTCTGGATCGAAGGTCTTGATCAGTCTATTGAGTTGGCGGGTGTGTTCTTTGGTCGGATCTGCGGGTAGCTGTCTGTAGTGTTCCTGGTTGTCCAGTTGTCGGTATGCTTCTTTACAATAGTCCGTTCTGTTCTATATGACGATGGCTCCTCCTTTGTCCGCTGGTTTGATGACAATGTTGCGGTTGGTCTTGAGAGCGTGGATGGCATTGCGTTGTGCTCGGGTGACATTCTGGACTGTCTTGTGAGTGCGGCTGATGAATCTGGCGTTGATGCATCTCCTGACAGCTTGAGCATACATGTCAAGCTTGGGGCAGCGACCCTCCGGAGGGGTCCAGTTTGACTCTTTTTTCTTCGGTTGCTGCACTGCGAGTCCCTCTGTCTGCTGTTCTGGATCATTGATTGTCTCATTGGGTTTGTTGCTGACATCTTGGGATTTGTGGAAGTATTCCCGGAGCCTCATTCTCCTGATGAATTCCTCCGTGTCTGCCGCGAGGCCGATGGGGTCCATTTTGGTGGTTGGGCAGAACTTGAGCCCTAGGGCGAGAACTTCGATTTCGTCTGGTTGAAGGGTATGGTCGGACATCAGTGTTTGATGGGACAGTGCAGGGGGAGATTTACTCTGTATCTAACCCGTGCTGTAGCTGCCATGGGAGTGTTTGATGGGACAGTGCAGGGGGAGATTTACTCTGTATCTAACCCGTGCTGTAGCTGCCATGGGAGTGTTTGATGCGACAGTGTAGACGGATCTTTACGCTTTGTCTAACCCGTGCTGTGCTTGCCCTGGGAGTGTTTGATGGGGACAGTGTAGCGGGAGCTTTACTCAGTATCTAACGCCTTCTGTACCTGCCCTGGGAGTGTTTGATGGGGACAGTGTAGAGGGAGCTTTACTCTGTATCTAACCCCGTGCTGAACCTGCCCTGAGAGTGTTTGATGGGTCATTGTAGAGGGAGGTTTACTCTATCTAACCCGTACTGTCCCTGCCCTGGTAGTGTTTGATGGAACAGTGTAGAGGGATCTTTATTCTGTATCTAACCCATGCTGTACCTGCCCTGGGAGCGTTTGATGGGACAGTGTAGCGGGAGCTTTACTCTGGATCTAACCCCGTGCTGTACCTGCCCTGGGAGTGTTTGATGGGACAGTGTGGAGGGAGCTTTTCTCTGTATCTAACCCATGCTGTACCTGCCCTGGGAATGTTTGATGGGACAGTGCAGAGGGAGCTTTACTCTGTATCTAACCCGTGCTGCACCTGTCCTGGGAGTGTTTGATGGGGACGGTGTAGAGGGAGCTTTACTCTGTATCTAACCCGTGCTGCACCTGTCCTGGGACTGTTTGATGGGACAGTGTAGAGGGAGATTTACTCTGTATCTAACCCCGTGCTGTACCTGCCCTGGGAGTGTTTGATGGGACAGTGTAGAGGGGTTTACTCTGTATCTAACCCGTTCTGTACCTGCCCTGGGAGTGTTTGATGGACAGTGCAGAGCGAGCTTTACTCTGTATCTAACCCGTGCTGTACCTGCCCTGGACGTATTTGACGGGACAGTGTCGAGGGAGCTTTACTCTGTATCTAACCCGTGCTGTACCTGCCCTGGGCGTGTTTGACGGGACAGTGTAGAGCGGGCTTTACTCTGTATCTAACGCTGTGCTGTACCTGCCCTGGGAGTGTTTGATGGGACAGTTTAGAGGGAGCTTTACTCTGTACCTAACCCGTGCTGTACCTGTCCTGGGAGTGTTTGGTGGGACATTGTACAGGGAGCTTTACTCTGTATCTAACCGGTGCTGTACCTTCCCTGTGAGCGTTTGATGGGACACTGTAGAGGGAGCTTTACTCTGTATCTCACCCGTGCTGTACCTGCCCTGGGAGTGTTTGATGGGACAGTGTGGAGGGAGCTTTACTCTGTATCTAACCTGTGCTGTACCTGCCCTGGGAGTGTTTGATGGGACAGTGTGGAGGGAGCTTAACTCTATCTAACCCGTGCTGCACCTGCCCTGGGAGTGTTTGATGGGACAGTGTAGAGGGAGCTTTACTCTGTATCTAACCCATGCTGCACCTGTCCTGGGAGTGTTTGATGGGGAGGGTGTAGAGGGAGCTTTACTCTGTATCCAACCCGTGCTGCACCTGTCCTGGGAGTGTTTGATGGGACAGTGTAGAGGGAGATTTACTCTGTATCTAACCCCGTGCTGTACCTGCCCTGGGAGTGTTTGATGGGACAGTGTAGAGGGAGCTTTACTCTGTATCTAACCCGTGCTGTACCTGCCCTGGGAGTGTTTGATGGGACAGTGTAGAGGGAGCTTTACTCTGTATCTAACCCGTGCTGTACCTGCCCTGGGAGTGTTTGATGGGACAGTGTAGAGGGAGCTTTACTCTGTATCTAACCCGTGCTGTACCTGCCCTGGGAGTGTTTGATGGGACAGTGTAGAGGGAGCTTTACTCTGTATCTAACCCGTGCTGTACCTGCCCTGGGAGTGTTTGATGGGACAGTGTAGAGGGAGCTTTACTCTGTATCTAACCCGTGCTGTACCTGCCCTGGGAGTGTTTGATGGGACAGTGTAGAGGGAGCTTTGCTCTGTATCTAACCCGTGCTGTACCTGCCCTGGGAGTGTTTGATGGGACAGTGCAGAGGGAGCTTTACTCTGTATCTAACCCGTGCTGTACCTGCCCTGGGAGTGTTTGATGGGGACAGTGTAGAGGGAGCTTTACTCTGTATCTAACCCGTGCTGCACCTGTCCTGGGAGTGTTTGATGGGACAGTGTAGAGGGAGATTTACTCTGTATCTAACCCGTGCTGTACCTGCCCTGGGAGTGTTTGATGCGACAGTGTAGAGGGAGCTTTACTCTGTATTTAACCCGTGCTGCACCTGTCCTGGGCTGCACCTGTCCTGGGAGTGTTTGATGGGGAAGTTTTAGAGGGAGCTTTACTCTGTATCTAACCCGTGCTGCACCTGTCCTGGGACTGTTTGATGGGACAGTGTAGAGGGAGATTTACTCTGTATCTAACCCCGTGCTGTACCTGCCCTGGGAGTGTTTGATGGGACAGTGTAGAGGGGGCTTTACTCTGTATCTAACCCGTTCTGTACCTGCCCTGGGTGTGTTTGACGGGACAGTGTAGAGGGGGCTTTACTCTGTATCTAACCCTGTGCTGTATCTAACCTGGGTGTGTTTGATGGGGCAATGTGGAGGGAGCTTTACTCTGTATCTAACCCATGCTGTACCTGCCCTGGGAGTGTTTGATGGACAAAATTGAGAGGTCGCACAACACCAGGTTATAGTCCAACAGTTTTATTTGAAATCACAAGCTTTCGGAGCTATCGATTGCTCCTTCCTCAGGTGAAGTAAATTAGATACAGAATCGCCAAAGCATATATAGATAGAGAACAAAGCATGTGTACCTTACAATTGCAGACCACTAAATTAAATCATCCTGACTATCTGCCGAGGTGTGATAAAGTTAATCAAGTCAGCCAGGAAGGTACCACATCAAAGACATAGCAAGATACAACTGAGACAATGAGGTGTAGTCGCAGGGGTTCTAACGTGTCAAAAGCTGCCGTCTGTATGTAAAACGAAAAGCTTTAAAATTTTTTACTTTTTTACTGGGAAAATTTTTACTTTTTTACTGGGAATCACATCTGTGAACAAGCAACGACGACTCGAGTCCGGATCACGTCATGTATCGTGACATAAACCCAAGATCCCGGTTGAGACCGTCTTCATGAGTGCGGAACTTGGCTATCAGTTTCTGCTCGATGATTTTGCGTTGTCGTGTGTTTCTAAGGTTGCCTTGGAGAACGCTTACCCGCAGATCCGAGGCTGAATGTCCTTGACTGCTGAAGTGTTCCCCGACTGGGAGGTAACAATCCTGCCTGGCGATTGTTGCGCGGTGCTCGTTCATACGTTGTCTCAGTGTCTGCATGGTCTCGCCGATGTACCATGCCGCGGTGCATTCTTTCCTGCAACGTATGAGGTAGACAACGTTGGCCGAGTCACATGAGTATGTACCATGTACCTGGTGGGTAGTGTCCTCACGTGTGATGGTGGTATCTGTGTTGATGATCTGGCATGTCTTGCAGAGTTTGCCATGGCAGGGTTGTGTGGTGTCGTGGTCGCTGTTATCCTGAAAGCTGGGTAATTTGCTGCGAACGATGGTACTTCTGAGGTTAGGCGGCTGTTTGAAGGCAAGTAGTGGAGGCGTGGGGATGGCCTTAGCGAGGTGTTTGTCGTCATCGATGACATGTTGAAGGCTGCGAAGAACATGGCGTAGTTTCTCCGCTCCGGGGAAGTACTGGACGACGTAGGGTACCCTGTTGGTTGTGTCCCGTGTTTGCCTTCTGAGGAGGTCTATGCGATTTTTCGCTGTGGCCCGTCGGAACTGTCGATCGATGAGTCGAGCGTCATATCCCGTTCTTACGAGGGCGTTTTTCAGCGTCCGTAGGTGTCCATCGCGTTCCTCCTCGTCTGAGCAGATCCTGTGTATTCGCAGGGCTTGTCCATAGGGGATGGCTTCTTTAACATGGTTAGGGTGGAAGCTGGAGAAGTGGAGCATCGTGAGGTTGTCCGTGGGCTTGCGGTAGAGTGAAGTGCTGAGGTGTCCGTCTTTGATGGAGATTCGTGTGTCCAGGAATGAGACCGATTCTGAGGAGTAGTCCATGGTGAGTTTGATGGTGGGATGGAACTTGTTTATGTTATCGTGTAGTCTTTTCAGTGATCCTTCGCCATGGGTCCAAAGGAAGAAAATGTCGTCGATGTATCTGGTGTACAGCGTTGGCTGGAGGTCCTGTGCAGCGAAGAAGTCTTGCTCGAACTTGTGCATGAAGATGTTGGCGTATTGGGGTGCGAATTTGGTCCCCATGGCTGTTCCGTGTGTTTGGGTAAAAAAATGGTTGTCGAAGGTGAAGACATTGTGGTCAAGGATGAAGCGGATGAGTTGTAGGATGGCGTCTGGAGATTGGCTGTTGTTGATGTTGAGTACTGAGGCTGTTGCAGCGATGCCGTCATCGTGGGGGATACTGGTGTAGAGTGCCGATACGTCCATCGTGGCAAGGAGTGTTCCTGGTTCAACTGGTCCGTGGGTGCTGAGTTTCTGTAAGAAGTCTGTAGTGTCGCGACAGAAGCTGGGGGTTCCCTGTACGATGGGTTTCAGAATGCCCTCGACGTATCCAGAGAGGTTCTCACACAGGGTTCCATTGCCTGATACGATAGGACGTCCGGGTGTGTTGGCTTTGTGTATCTTTGGGAGGCAGTAGAAGTCTCCCACGCGGGGAGTACGTGGGATGAGAGCGCGTAGGATGTTTTGAAGGTCTGGATCGAAGGTCTTGATCAGTCTATTGAGTTGGCGGGTGTGTTCTTTGGTCGGATCTGCGGGTAGCTGTCTGTAGTGTTCCTGGTTGTCCAGTTGTCGGTATGCTTCTTTACAATAGTCCGTTCTGTTCTGTATGACGATGGCTCCTCCTTTGTCCGCTGGTTTGATGACAATGTTGCGGTTGGTCTTGAGAGCGTGGATGGCGTTGCGTTGTGCTCGGGTGACATTCTGGACTGTCTTGTGAGTGCGGCTGATGAATCTGGCGTTGATGCATCTCCTGACAGCTTGAGCATACATGTCAAGCTTGGGGCAGCGACCCTCCGGAGGGGTCCAGTTTGACTCTTTTTTCTTCGGTTGCTGCACTGCGAGTCCCTCTGTCTGCTGTTCTGGATCATTGATTGTCTCATTGGGTTTGTTGCTGACATCTTGGGATTTGTGGAAGTATTCCCGGAGCCTCATTCTCCTGATGAATTCCTCCGTGTCTGCCGCGAGGCCG
This sequence comes from Squalus acanthias, assembly GCA_030390025.1. Lineage (NCBI taxonomy): Eukaryota > Metazoa > Chordata > Chondrichthyes > Squaliformes > Squalidae > Squalus > Squalus acanthias. The sequence continues at coordinate 2,905 of JASTWF010001872.1, read as the reverse complement.
ATGGGGTCCATTTTGGTGGTTGGGCAGAACTTGAGCCCTAGGGCGAGAACTTCGATTTCGTCTGGTTGAAGGGTATGGTCGGACATCAGTGTTTGATGGGACAGTGTAGAGGGAGCTGTACTCTGTATCTGACCCGTGCTGTACCTGTCCTGGGAGTGTTTGATGGGGACGGTGTAGAGGGAGCTTTACTCTGTATCTGACCCGTGCTGTAGCTGTCCTGGGAGTGTTTGATGGGACAGTGCAGGGGGAGATTTACTCTGTATCTAACCCGTGCTGTAGCTGCCATGGGAGTGTTTGATGGGACAGTGCAGGGGGAGATTTAATCTGTATCTAACCCGTGCTGTAGCTGCCATGGGAGTGTTTGATGCGACAGTGTAGACGGATCTTTACGCTTTGTCTAACCCGTGCTGTGCTTGCCCTGGGAGTGTTTGATGGGGACAGTGTAGCGGGAGCTTTACTCAGTATCTAACGCCTTCTGTACCTGCCCTGGGAGTGTTTGATGGGGACAGTGTAGAGGGAGCTTTACTCTGTATCTAACCCCGTGCTGAACCTGCCCTGAGAGTGTTTGATGGGTCATTGTAGAGGGAGGTTTACTCTATCTAACCCGTACTGTCCCTGCCCTGGTAGTGTTTGATGGAACAGTGTAGAGGGATCTTTATTCTGTATCTAACCCATGCTGTACCTGCCCTGGGAGCGTTTGATGGGACAGTGTAGCGGGAGCTTTACTCTGTATCTAACCCGTGCTGCACCTGTCCTGGGAATGTTTGATGGGACAGTGTAGAGGGCGCTTTTCTCAAATTCTAACCCAGTGCTGCACCTGCCCGGGGAGTGTTTGATGGGGATGGTGTAGAGGGAGCTTTACTCTGTATCTAACCCGTGCTGTACCTGTCCTGGGAGTGTTTGATGGGGACGGTGTCGAGGGAGCTTTACTCTGTATCTAACCCGTGCTGTGCTTGCCCTGGGAGTGTTTGATGGGGACAGTGTAGCGGGAGCTTTACTCAGTATCTAACGCCTTCTGTACCTGCCCTCGGAGTGTTTGATGGGACAGTGTAGAGGGAGGTTTACTCTGTATCTAACCCCGTGCTGTACCTGCCCTGGGTTTGTTTGATGGGGACAGTGTAGAGGGAGCTTTACTCTGTATCTAACCCCGTGCTGTACCTGCCCTGAGAGTGTTTGATGGGTCATTGTAGAGGGAGGTTTACTCTATCGAACCCGTACTGTCCCTGCCCTGGTAGTGTTTGATGGAACAGTGTAGACGGAGGTTTACTCTTTGTCTAACCCGTGCTGTACCTGCCCTGGGAGTGTTTCATGGTCAGTGTAGCGGGAACTTTACTCTGTATCTAACCCGTGCTGGACCTGCCCTGGGTGTGTTTGATGGGACAGTGTAGAGGGAGCTTTACTCTGTATCTAACCCGTGCTGTACCTGCCCTGGGAGTGTTTGATGGGACAGTGTAGAGGGAGCTTTACTCTGTATCTAACCCGTGCTGTACCTGCCCTGGGAGTGTTTGATGGGACAGTGTAGAGGGAGCTTTACTCTGTATCTAACCCGTGCTGTACCTGCCCTGGGAGTGTTTGATGGGACAGTGTAGAGGGAGCTTTACTCTGTATGTAACCCGTGCGGTACCTGCCCTGGGAGTGTTTGATGGCGACAGTGTAGAGGGAGCTTTACTCTGTATCTAACCCGTGCTGTACCTGCCCTGGGAGTGTTTGATGGGACAGTGTAGAGGGAGCTTTACTCTGTATGTAACCCGTGCGGTACCTGCCCTGGGAGTGTTTGATGGCGACAGTGTAGAGGGAGCTTTACTCTGTATCTAACCCGTGCTGTACCTGCCCTGGGAGTGTTTGATGGGACAGTGTAGAGGGAACTTTACTCTGTATGTAACCCGTGCCGTACCTGCCCTGAGAGTGTTTGATGGGACAGTGTAGAGGAAGCTTTACTCTGTATCTAACCCGTGCTGTACCTGCCCTGGGAGTGTTTGATGGAACAGTGTAGAGGGAGCATTACTCTGTATCTAACCCGTGCTGTACCTCACACAGTGCTTGCTATCCTCTTTAAAGTGAAGTTGAATGTTTAATCTCGTCCAAGAAATGAGCTGTTCGCAGTACTGGCAGCCATCCAGATGAGCGGTTATGGAAACGAATGAGTTGAAAATCTTTAATCAGCGCGCTAATCCTGAATACCTGCTTCAAATGCAGGCTGTGCGGGCTTGAAATTGCCGGCACAGCCTAATTAGCACCACATAAATAACTGCAGCAGCAGAGCTTCCTATCCATTGTACCGACTCACTACTTCTCGATTATCTACGCTACGAATTGGGATTCACGCTTTTTCAGCAAGAGAATTATTTCTACTAATCGAACCGTCACAGAGAGGGAGGCTGCAGAGCATTTCTCCAGCGCCTTTCACCACCTCCGGACGTCCCAAAGCGCTTCACAGCCAATGAAGTACTTTTTTTGAAGTGTAGTCACTGTTGTAATGTAGGAAACGCGGCAGCCAATTTGTGCACAGCAGGATCCCACAAACAGCAATGTGATAATGACCGGATCATCTGTTTACGTGATGTTGGTTGAGGGATAAATATTGGCCCCAGGACACCGGGGAGAACTCTCCCCCCTGCTCTTTCTCGAAATAGTAGCCCGTGGGATTTTTTACGTCCACCCGAGAGGGCAGACGGGGCCTGGGTTTAACGTCTCATCCGAAAGTCCGGGTAGCAGAGCCCCCTGCTGACTGTGTGCTTTACCTTGTGTTGGTGCAGGTTACGATGTCGGAGGATCCGTTGGCTCAGAGGCCGCTCGTCCGGCAGGACCGGCCGGAGGACGACGGTGGGGACCCTGAACCGCCGGAGCGAGAAGGGGACGGCAGATCCCCAGAGCTGCTGGACAGGCTCCGGGCGTTGGAGGTAAA